>JAJPGS010000944.1:0-41361 GCA_028654335.1 Alnus rubra
TAGTAACAACGGCGCTGAACTTTTTTGAATGACAAAAAGAAACAAGGTGAGAAATTGTGTGGTGCGTGTGAGAGAGAGAGAGAGAAGGAAAGTTAAATTCAATATGACATAATAAAGTGCCACGACATCTATTTTTTAAAAATTGACAAATTACACACCTGAGCCTTCAGTGATGCTGCAGTCTCTGTTCCAACATTGACAGTGTCATGAACAACCTGTTTCAAACATTGAGATGCATTAATTTTCTTTCGCGGTAATTTCAAACTTCAAAACAGTAAAAGATAATTTTATGTTTTCTTCTCTCTTTTTTCTTCTTTTTTTTTGGTGGGGGGGGGGGGGAGGTGGGGTTAGATTGGGGGATTGTTGAATTTGAAGCCATTGCGTTCGTTAAGATTTTGTAATTTGTATAGGTCTTGATGAGGTAAGCAGCATGAGCATGCTCTAGAACAACATCAGTAACCTTCTAAGAGTAAATAGGTAAGCATAAGAGGAAATCATGATCAGGCTTCAAGATAGCATATGAAACTTATCCCTCTCCACCTCACCAAATGGAGAAACTTATTGCACAAAAAAAAAATGATCTTGAGATATAATCCAACCTTTTTTGACCTCTCAATGGCTTGATCAGTATCGTCCATCATCCGGTTTCCACTATCTAATAGCTGTTGATTTGTCATGGCTGGAAAATATAGCCTGTCTCAGCATCAATATACTTCATATTGGAGAAAAACTTAACACATTAAAGTAACATTTGATGTACATACAAAGGTATGAAATACATCAACACGGGGCATGATTCTGAACCAACTTAGAAGTATGCATTGGTTATCCTGAGTTACATAACTCAAATTAGAGTTACAGTTGTACAGCAATCAAAAATTTCTGACCATCAAAAAGTGGTGGTTCACATATATATTACTATGACACTGATTTCACCATGCCAATGAGCCAGTGACATTCTCATATTACCATTTTTTTTTATAAGTGATATTCTCATATTACATTACCATTTTTTCTTTTCATATGTATGTATATATGTAGACACTCACTGCATATGTATAGATATATTTATCAGAAACAGAAGTCTAAACTATAAAATTATCAATATATCATCTGGATAGGTTAAAGCCACAAATTGGCCAAGAAGAGATTTTAAGGAGTTGCTTGTATAATAGATTGCAGCAATCCAAGGAACCGTAATGCATCTAATCCAACTCAATTGCAAAGTAGCCACCCAAACCAACTTTACTTGTCAGGCATGTAAATCTGGCATCTTTTCACTTGATAAAGAAAATATTGTAACTATTTCTAGATGACAAATTCCACCACAAATCCACAACTAAGCAGAAATCTGTTTTAGCAGGTATCCTTCAATCTCCATGTGTTGCAGACAAAAGGCATGAGCAGCAGAGTCATCCCTACAACTAACTCTTATTTTAGCATAAAAGACACCAAAGGTAGTAGATACATCAATGAAAATCAGCATGCTCGTGAAAGGATGTATACTTACATGATGCTAGCATGGCATTTTCTTCCCCAAATCCTTCGGTGCCACCGTCAAAGAGATCAACTCGCTTGGTTTCAAGATTGGCTGCAGATCTGTATCGACAACAAAATGAAAATTAAGTCCTAAGAAAAGAATTAAAAATGTACAACTAGTCATTCAATGATGCAAAGATTTATAAAAAAACAAATGATGTCGCAAATGCGTCCAGATACATATGTCATACAAAAACATGATCACTTTCCAATAATCACCATTTTCAAATTAAGATGCAACATTGACCTGAAGAAAATCAGTATCTTGACTCATCCAATAAACAATCAACCCAGCTCACCTAAACCAAGCCTTAGTCCTAAATGATTGGGGCTAGGCCTGTAAATAATCTGAGTTGCTCATGAACAGCTCAAGCTCGAGCTGGGCTCATATAAGTTCGACTCAAGCTCGAACAAAATATATGGCTCAAATATTAATCGAGCCGAGCTTAGATAAACTTGGCTTGACTCAATTTAGACTCGTTTAAAGCTCTTTTATATAAAGGATTGTTAGTATATATATACATGTGTATGTACATCTATGTTAGTACAAATATATTAACATTATATTACGTTATTATGTTAATACTTTAGTGTATAAATATAAAAAGAAATGTATATCTTGCATATGTTTATATGTGTGTGCTCACACACATGTTGTAACATAAAAACTTAACGTACTAACATATATTAATACATGTGTTACCATACATTTGTTAATATGTTCAAATATGGTAGTATATATTGCTATGTCAATATAAATGTTTGTATGTTAGTATCATATTGACATAGACAACAAATATGCATAACATACTTTTAAACGTGTGTGTTTTACATATTATGTGTGTTGTAACCTCTATATTAACATACAAACATATGTTAATATCAATATATTAATATATTAGTGAACAAACATATATCTTTTTTATAAGTAATTTTTTTGTCCTCAAGGAGAGGGGGAATGGGAGATTCGAACAAGTGACCTCACCCTCTGCCTTACTACAAAGGGAGAAAGTGCCATTTGAGCTAAAGCTCATTGGGGTGTGTGTGTTACATTTATTATTGTTGTTTTTTTTTCTATCATATATAAAAGCATAATAAATCTATTACAAATTTTTTCATTTGCTGCTTCTTTTTCCTTTTGTGGGCCTTTTATTTGTCTGGGTTGCTCTTTACTTAGTTACCCTAAAAAAATGAAGCTTCATTTCAATCATTAAGGGTTACACTGTCATTTTAAGTATAGACCTAAATCAAAGACCCTTCCTACTTCTACAATATATTACAGAAAATGATTTAGCTTAGGTGTTGTAAAAAAAACTATAGGAGATTTCCAGTAGTTTTTTCAATGGTGTAGATTTAATTTCAAGTTTTCCATGAGAATGAGAAAGTAAGTGAAATTAAATATGAACCATTGAAAAAATAACAGAAAATCTCCTGTAATTTTTTTTTATAGCACCTAAGCCAAATCCTACAAAAAATATATTCGCTACTCCATGGTTTTTTAAGATTGAAAAGCTCATAAGATGCAAAAAATTGATATACTTGTTTCTTTTTTTTAATATATAATTTTCTCTGGTTCTTGTTGTTTGCTCAAATACTTCCGCCAAACAAACCACTTGAAAAGTTTAGAAAATCCCTCTTAATATGCCATTTCTTTCTTCTTTTTCGATTTGGGCTTTCTTTCTCAGGCTCAAGCTCAAATTATTAAAGTCGAGCTCGCACCGAGTTCAAACTTGGCTAAATTTTTTCAATTCAAGCTTGAACAGCCTCTTTTAGCTCAACTCGAGCTCGAGCTTATATAAAATTTTGTCAAGCCAAGTTCGAATAGTCAATACTCAGCTTGATTGAAGCCCTAATTGGGGCCAATAGTGAACACTTCATCAACTTGTTAAGGTCAGCTACTTGTATCTTTTTTCTCCATCATACCCTATCTAACATTATGCTCCCCTTTGTGCTTATCATTTTCCCTTTCACTCCTACCAATGTTAATTTTTGACTCCCTCTAATTCTTTTCGTTCCGTTCAACTTCATCAAATCACTATTTCTTAATGGTACAATTATTAAGTCTTTGTTGCACAAGACCAAGCCATCTTAGGCAACTTATTCTCATTTTTTTCCACAATAGGTGCCATCCTCCTTTTAAGTAGAGAAAATAATGTTTTTTTTTCAACCAATGGCACCTTACATCATCAAGGTAACTTAGAATAACGCTTTTCTCAGACTACTGAAGCTGTAGAGAGGCTAAGAGAGTATAGGGACCCCATTATAACTATTTACTTACAATAATCCAACATCACAAATTTTGTGACGTTTTTGAGAAGCAAAAAATTTAAAAAGCTCAATGTGTTGACAAATATTTCTTGATGGTTTGCAGTAAAAAAAAAAAAAAAAAATCTGTTGATTTGTTTTAAGCATTGAAATTTATTTGGAATAAGGCTAATATGGGAATTGAAAACTTCGATGCTTTAACTTGTCATGGAAAACAGAAAAAAGGAGAAAAGGTATGACACTCAATTTGGTACAGAGGAAGCAACAAAAAGCATAGAAAACCTAAAAGAAGAAAAGAACATTGCAACAAATACATATGACACATCAGATGCATTTTAGATACGTGGAATTACTTTTTCCGCTTTAAGAACTCAATAATGGCAAATTTTGAATGATGTTAACTTACTGCTTTTTAAGAGCAACATATGAATTCAACTCTTTGATCTGCATAAAGTACGAACATCATTCAGTACACATGGACATAACAAAAATTTGAAAAGTTACAAAACCAAAGGCTAAATAGAGATTAAGATAACAACCCACCAATGACTGTTTTTTCTCATTCAGCATCTTGTTAGTGCCTGGATCATTTCTACTCTCCAAATCCTTGACTTCTCTGTCAAACTCTTTAATAAGCCTGAAAAGACAAGCCAAATCCTTTTTATAGGTAAATACAACTCACGCATCCACATAGATTTCAACCCATGACCCATCCTCCACCTTATTTATGGGAGGAGAAGACACATTTGATCCAATTACCATTTTTTGATAAGTAATAAATTTTATAAAAAAAAAAGTGTAAAGGCACCCCCAAGTACACAGGTAGCATACAGGGGAGAAAAGGAAAATGAAAACACAAACAGAGAGCAGCAGCAGCAGAAGCATTATATACAACATTTATCTCAGATGGACAGCTTTTTTTAAGTACAACTTTCAAGCATCAATTAGTAAAGTAGGTCCTGGCTTTTGGCAAGAAACTAAACATCCAGTGTTACATGCAAATTACCGTGATCTCTAGATCTTAACAGAGCATAAGTCCTTACGAATATTATTCACTGATATTTTGCAGGATGTTCATACTTCATAGCATAGAAACTTGAACTTGACCTTTCAAATCTCAAGAATAAAACCTCTTATAACATTCAATTTTTTTTTTTTTTAAGTCCAGCAAAATTATTTTTGTGATATGCTCATAATGTCATGTTGAGAACCAGGTATAAAGATGACAACCAAACAAACAAAAGCAGAGGTTTTGAACAGAAGAATCTAAATTTAATTGGATTTTTCTCTCTATTTTTAATAAGCTATTGAATTGGCCAGTTGCCTTGGAGAAAATTTTAACTATGGATAGCCTGATGAAAAGGAAAGTAGTCTTGGTATACTGGTATTGCATATTTAAGTGTTCTAGCCCATAACCCGCGCCATGCGCAAGATTCTTCATTATTAATTTCAAAAAACTTAAACGCATCTCCATCATACTTTTCATTATAGGTTTAAAATCACGCCTCTTTCAATAAAAAACATACTAAAGGTTATACACCAGTACATTACTGAACATAGTGACACAATCACACAGAGAAAATTGTATGAATATTCATTCATGTATAAATCCCAAAAAAAAAAATAATTACTATCATAAGACCCTTAATTTTAGTTTAATCTGTATAAATTAAAACATGTTAAAATCTTTGTTTACATAGGTGTAGTTTGAAATGAAAAGAAGTATAAAGAAAAAAAAATAGCAAGAAGAAAACCTAAATTCTGATTATCAAAGCATTAATATAAAATTAGCAGAAATCTATGATATTGTTGGCGTGATGCCTATTATATTTTAATACAAATAAAACTCATATAATTCTGAACATTCGAAAAAATAAAAAATAAAGAGTAAAATAAACAAAATCATTTTTTTAATACAAAATAAAACAAAATCTTTTAGTCAAAATATTTAATGCAATTAAATAAATCCTCACATAAGGTTCAATGCTTAATTATCTCTTCGTGTTTCGAAAGCATTTATGTTCCTTTTGTGTACAACAATCAAACAAATTTTTGCCTTCTTTGCTTTCAAAAGTAGAAAAAACACTTCCAAAAATGACCTGAAAACCCGAGTAAATCACACAAACGAAAAATAAAATAAAATCTCATGAAACATTCAAATGAAGAACAACTCAATCAACAATTTCACAAACAAATAGAGAAGAAACATTTACGGGGTATGAAATTCTCTTTGACAAAAGTTGCTCTAAATTTTCTTCTTGCATTGTGGTGAGATGATTTTTCAAGAGAAAGCAAGCGTTTGTGAGATAAGGGCCGGCAGAATTTTATTAGAAATAAGAAAAGAGAAGGGGCTAGGGGTGGACAGCTAGGTGAGAAAATAGGCTATGGCTTTGTCTTGTCTCCTTTTTTTTTTTTTTTTTGACATGTCCACACAAGAGGAGGAGATGGGATTCGAACTAGTGACCTCCGCTTCATAAGGTGTGATCCCCCGCCGATTGAGCTACCCATTGGAGACTCTTGTCTCCTTTTATGTCCTAGGGTTTTGAAATATTGAGGTGACATTAGGAAGAAGAAAAAAAAATTGGAGGCCACTCTAGCATTAGGAGTGTAGAGTATAACATTCTCAAGAGTTTTTTAATTTTGTATCATCTTTCTCATAATAATGTGCTTCGGTGGCAAATCTAAGGGATAGGATGTGATATGAACCCTTGGTAAAGTGTATATGCATAAGAACTGAAATTTTTTAGAATTAATGCATGCAATACCCATATGGCTGATTATGGGTAGTTAATGTAATATGTTTTTAAATTTTAAATTGATAAATGCTTTCTTGTATTATCTTATCCTTCTCATATCTTCCCATTTTGTCTTCCTATAGTTTTGGAAAGTAGTAAATTGTGAGACCATAATTATCCTACATTAAATCTCGTCACTTAATGAAATCCATATAAGGAAAATGTTTGAAATAAATCTTGGATGCAGAGATTTAAGAGATTTTGAATTTTGGGGCAACTTTTCCATAAAAATGCTAAAAAAAAAAAAAAACATGAAGATTCATGACCTTTTCATTAAAGCACAGTAATGACACTTATTCATCAAAAAAAAAATAGGACACTTGTCACAATTCTAGCCAACTCTCTTGAGGGTTTAGGCTATTTTATATATATATACTTGTTAATTCATTGCTCGATTGCTAGAGAGATATGGTCATTTGTTTTTGCAATTTTTGGGTTCAACGAGTAATGCCTCTGAAAGTGGTTGAGGTGTACTTCGGTTGGAAAGGTCTTTTTGTAGAAGCAGTGTTATTTGGAAAACAGCTTCCCATTTGCCTTATATGGACAATGTGGAGAGAGAGGAGTAACAGCACATGTAATTCCATTGATTTATTTATTCTTGAGCTAAAGTTTTTTCAGTCATTGTATGAGTGGTCTAATGGTTTCAGTAGTGTCCATATCTTCTTTTGCAGACTATGTGTACTGCTTATATGTATTGATTTCCTCTTTTTCTAATAAATTTTCTATTGCTTATCCAAAAAGGAAACAAGAGAATTATTTGAATTGTACATGGAAACCCCATACAAATGAATAGTAGTCAACGTTCCATTGATTTCCCTGGAAGTATGAGCACTAGTACTTTTCATATAGATGGTCCATTTTTTGGCATCAGATAATGAGAAAGAGACCCTCACCTACATTTGAGCCGCCCCAAAAGCTAGAATGGGTTTTAGATCCAGAATAAATTGCTATGTTACACTACAAAATGTCGATGACCAAAATCAATGTCTCACTGCAAGTAGCACTGAATCTATAGTTGATTAAAGTAGCCCACCTCTTGTCAAGCCTAATTAAAATCAAAATTATATACTGCAAAAACTTAAACTCTTAATGAATATGATACTGCTTTATTGAGTTTAAATATTCTTCCAAAACTATTTAACCATGCAAAAGGCTCCATATTGGATAATTATCACCATGTCAGCATCAGAAAAGACCTAATATGCACCACTTTCTTGGTGATTTGGTAAATCCAAGGCACAAAGTAAATGGCTACATGAGTTCCAAACTTCCAATTCTCACAAAGCAAAACAGATCTATGGACTTAAATCTTATCATTGAAACTTTGCAAAAATTAGTTGTCTAGCTGTTAGAGTTGTTCACTGGGTGTCAGAGAATACAAAAAGGGGAACTATACCTCTAAATCAGGTTTCTCCACCCCCTGAAGAACTAAGTGCTCTCCTTGAAACTAACTTTCCATCCTGTGCATTGGTTAGGATGGTTTATTTAGTCTCCCAGCCCAAAAAAAAGAAGCTCTTTATCAGTCGACACATACACCGATACACGATTCAATCACCAATTTCTCTTCTGTAAAACATGATAAATACACTCTCACAGTTTCAATGATCCAAAACGGCAACTTCATTTTATCATTGCTCACAAAAATGAAGTTAATCACATTACTTTCTTCCCACCACAAAAAATCTGTTGACTGTAATTTCTAGCACACTAAATACAGTACTTTGCTAAACAAACTGCATCGTAGATTCATAATAGAGCTTTTAAATGCTGCTTATAAATATTATAAACAAACCCTACAAATAAGAATTACACAGAGACAGAAAAGAAAGGGGTCAATTGTCAAATACCTCTTACACTCCCGCATCTTTTCCGTGAGCTCTTCCAACTGCCTACTCTGCCTATTCGAGTCCCTAATCTTCTCCAACTTCTGAAATCCATTTCTGTGGCATCACATTATACCACACAATCAGACATGATCACACAGATTGCATCCAACACTTCACAAAATGAATAAACAAGCTAAGCTAAATTGTCATCTATGGCTTTGAATACAGTTCTTGTGACTGAAATGATTGATCATATACATCAGAGAAAACAAAACTACCAATGCTCTAACAATCTACTTGCAAAAATGCAGCAAATTAAACAAAGAAACAAAGAAGATCGCAATCCCTTACGATAACGCTCGGAAGATATCGGCGATCTGTCCGTCAATCTCCGCTAGCTCCTCGCTGATCGCAGATAAAGGATTCATCTCGCAAATTCTCAACACCTCCAAAAACCACTGCTTTTTTCACACAAAATACCTAATCAAACTAGTTTTTTACACACGAAATGGCAATCAAAACAACAAAATTCAAGCACCGAAGCCATCGCGTCCCGCGAATTCAACCGAGATCAAACACAATGCAGCTTCTGAAGCGATCGAATACCCGTTCAATGCAGAATCAAACAAAACCGAAGCAATGTTAGCTTTCAGCTGAAACCTAATCGGAATAGAAGAAAACGGCTTCAAATTCCGGTAGAAACGGAATTTTGATCCGGCATTTTTTGGATTTCGGATTGGATCCGAAGTTGTCGCTGAGGAAGTCGAAGGGTTATAGTAATCTTCAGATCCGGAAAATTTTCTAAAAGCCAAATGCAAAACAATAATGTCTTGTCCTCGTGATTCACAGTAAATTTTTCCTTTTATTTTTATTTTCTTGGTTTTTTTTTTTATAAAAAAACAAAAAAAAAAAAAAAAAAAAAAAACAAATCAGAGGGGGTTTGGCTCTCAAGTGTGAGAGGTTTAAAAAACGACCGGCAACTTTGGACGTTTAAACCGCTAATTGAGACGACACGGGGCCCACGAACATGGGGAGCCGTTTCTTTTCCATGAAGTCATTTGTGCGTGCCTGTGGTGGGTTGTCTTGTTAAGTGGCCGGGGTCGCGCGTTTTCGTCTGTAGGATTGGTGTAGGATACAAGAGGGGTGGGGACCCAGAGACACGGACGGTTGTGATACAAGTTGACGCTTAGAGTGATTGTAGAGGATCTCAGCTCTCTTTCGGGGAGTAGGAACTTCGAGGGTCAGAAGATTAGATGAGGGTTAAAGAATATACTTAGTTATTAAAAACATTATTTAATTTAACATTTTAGATTGATTATGACTACAATTATAAAATTGTTGTCAACTAATTATGTATGCATATAATAATTATTTAATTTAACATTTTAGATTGATTATGACTACAATTATAAAATTGTTATCAACTAATTATGTATGCATATAATAATTATTTAATTTAACATTTTAGATTGATTATGACTATAATTATAAAATTGTTACCAACTAATTATGTAATATATGCATATAATGATAGTTATCTATTGTTAAATAAGGATAAGTTAGAAGTGAAATTAGAGTATAATTATGTTAAATAGTGATAGTTATCTATTGTTCTATTATGGTGCAAAACTCATTTAGTAGTATTGGTTTCTATTGTTTTTTGAATGAGTTTATCTTCAAGATAGAGTATGAGTTTATCTCCAAATCTTTTATTTGTATTAGGGATTTATCTTCGGAGTTCATCTCCTATTCTATATCTTTACCCTATGCCTTTGTGATTCACTTATTTATAAGCGTGAGTGATTAATAAAAAGTAAACAGAATTAATCTAAAATCTTGTGTTTAAAAAGATTTAGATTCCTTAAAATCTAAAAGTTATAGGTTATCTCAAAACCTATCAAATTATCCCACTTCGTATTTGATAAACCATTATCGTAATAAGTAATTTGATTAAACATACTCCCTAGTGGTTTGAACTTCAACTCTTGGCAATTTATTTATTTAACAAATGGTTGTGTAAATAATTTTTACCCTAAAGGTAAAAATGCATGTCCTTTTGTCGTGTCTTATTACCTTGAATGTAAATTTTACTGTTTACATTATGATTAAAAAAATTATTTTGCCTATTCTATTGGAAACAAAAAATGACTTATAATAATCAAATTTGACTATTATAACCAACTATCTATTATGTTTGAGATGCTCTTAGTACATGCACAATGATTAATATGACATCTAATGTGGCCAAATCAAAATAAGGACTTTGAGTTAAGATATGACTTAAAACATGTCGTAAGAGCTGGTATATATATAAAATGTATTATTATTCAAATTTTTGTTGTGTTTTGTTTTATGTTCTTAGAGTAAAAACATTAACAAACATCTCAAAATATAAAACGCTTACAACTGTTTTCACATTCATATCACATCAACATTTTTTTTAAAATAAAAAATATCCCAAAAACACATTAACAAGCATATCGTTTCATCTTTTTCCAACTCATGAGTTAAAATAAAAGGTAACAATGCTTAAAACATTTTTCAAATGACGTCATGATCTTTGAAGCCGTCTACTTGTTAATTTTTTTTATGCACTCCCTAACAATATTGTAGAGGAAGCATTCGTTTTTAACCTTGTGTTTGAAAACATTCATTGCGAATTTATCATTCTCTCTTTCATTCAATTAAGAGTGAAAAATATCCTCCTCCTTTGTATTTGTTTATAACATTTGAATAGAAAGAAAAAATAAAAAAATAAAAAATAAATCTACTTAGGAAACATTGAATACATTGCTGGCTGTGTCATAAAAGCTCTTCAAGCTTGTCTATCACCAAAAATAGCATAAAACTATAAAAGGCTGCAGCTAGCATAAATTGTCTGAAAAAGGACAATTCTATTAGGAACCTTCGTTATTACTTCTCAAGCCTTGAATCGTTTCACAATGAACATATTTTTTTCACCAAACATTTCAAATAGTGGGCAGAAAGAATGTTGATCAGGGGGGTACATCAGTACATGTAGAAATAAATGTCTATGGACTCGGTAAAAATTACTATCCGTATCTCGATATGCGAATAGCAGTTTTATAATATAAGTAATGTGGATGCGATTATTACCCTTTATATATAATATTTAATAAATTTATCAGAATAATTTCTCTTGAATTAGGTATAAGTTATATTTACATTAGTTTAGTATGTTGGTGTTGTTTTATTGTATAACACTTTAGCGAAAAGACAAAAGTAATTGAATCAAAATATTTCAAAAGATTAGGACTTAAAAAAATTTATATATTTAAAAAAAATTAAATCAAAATATTTTTAAGTTTTATTTATTTCTATTTTTAAAATATTTATATTTTTTTTTTTATTAAGAGTGATATGTGTCGCCATCTTATTGGTGCTGATGTGGCGCATAACGGAATTTGTCAAAACTTTTAACAGAATTTGACGCCATGAAGCGATTTGTAAATTAGGCTAATCACCGGAATTTTTGAATTAATTTTAATACGACGGAGAGTCATTTATAATTTAGGTAAACCACATGGTCAATAGTGCAATTTTTTCAAAAATTTAAAACAAGCTAAAAACACTAAAATCGATCTATATTATTTTAAGAATCGTTTAAAATATGTATGAATAGAGACAAAAATAAGGCCCAGAAAACTAAAATATGTTCAAAAACTCATTACCTAAAATGCAGATAGCGGATAATAACTGTGCGAATGCATTTAGTAAAAATATGATGCAGACTATAATATCTAAAAGTTTTATTTATTTAAATATATTAAAAAAATTAAGTTTTATTTATTTATATTTATATATTAATTTTATTAAGAGTGACACATGTCGCCATCTTAGTGATGCTATGTGGCCCATAACAGAATTTGTCAAAACTTTTAACAGAATTTGACTTCATGAAGCGATTTGTAAATTAGGCCAACCACAAGAATTTCGAAATTAATTTTAATACGACGGTGAGTGATTTGTAATTTAGCCAAACCACAGGGACCAATAGTGCAATTTTTTTTTTTTAAAAAATAAAATATAATTAAAACAAGCTGAAAACACTAAAATCGGTCTATATTATTTTAAGAATCGTTTAAAATATGCTTTAATTGAGACAAAAATAAGGCTCAAACGACTAAAATACGTTGAAAAACTCGTTACCCAATATGCAGGTAGCGGATAATAACTGTGCGAATGCGTTTAGTAAAACTATGATATAGATTTTGATATCTAAAAGTGATATCAACATTTTACAAATGTAGACCTCCAAATGTTGATTATCATATACCACAAGGAGACAATAATTGTGATATGTTAAAGAAAGTGTTGATTCACTGATATGATCATCGACAGTCTTTGGCTAGCGGGCAAAGTTTTACTTCCATGAAAAAGATCATGAGTTTATAAAATAAAATAAAAAACTGATAATGGAGTAACCAGAAAATCTGGTGCAGGGATTTTCTATTGGCTGAAACTGAAAGCTTCCCTGTCATCTCTGAATCTTGGAGTGAAAAAGTTGGTCTGAGATTTGATTTGTATAATTTATTGTGAATTGTCCCTTCTGGCTTCTGTGTTTTTAATGCCAAGAATCAGAGCAAATCTTCATGCAGGAGCCACCAGACATTCATTCAAATGTTTACCAATTCTAGTCTTTCATTGGTAAATCTTCCATTTTTCAACAGGTTTTTGATATGCCCCAAATTGCTTAAGTCCCATGTACTCAGAAAACCAATCATTTTTTTTTTTTTTTTTGAAACATAAAGGATCCTCTCAGTAGAGTTTCAACCAAATATATGAGGGTATTTTTATAATTTCACACTCTGTAAAATTACAAAAATACCTACCCTCCTATATAGCTAGCTGTTAATAGGGGTTGATTAGGGTGTGTGATTTATTTATTTGTTTTTTTAAATAAATAAAAAAATGATAAATGATATAAATACATATGCTACACATTTTATTTTTAAATTCACTGTAAGATTTATGAGACCCAATAGAGGGGAGGAAAGGGCCAACTGGTTAAGGGAATGAGTGCTTTGTATTTTAGTTGTTTGTTAATATTTTTGCTTGAGAAAAATGCTAAATTGGTCCCGCTTCGGATTTTGACAAATGACAAACAGCTCTATCAGGTTTAAAAAATTGACTAAAGAGAAATAATTCCTACACTCATTTCTCACCACAGCCCCACAACAAGCTGATGTGGCTTGTAATATTTTATTATTTTTTTTGTTTTCTTTTGTTTTCTTTTTGTAAAATATTAATAAAATATTACTAGTCACATCAACTTGTTGTAGGGCTGTTGTGAAAAATGAGTGTAGGAATCATATGATTCTCTTGACTAAAACACTTTGGAAAATGATAGATTTACAACAACACAACAACAAGTGCACAACACCCCCTCACATGGGGTGGAGCCCAATATGTGGGTCCCACTCCCATGTGAGGGGGTGTTGTGCACTTGTTGTGGTGATGTTGTGTAGGAATCAAATCCTAAACACTTTATAAGGTAAGAAGAAAAAAAAGGTCACATGTGGCACGTTAGTACCAATCATATTACGACACATCTCACTTACAATTTTTTTTTAAAAAATATTATTAAAAAACTAAATATAAATATAATATTTTTTAAAAAAAGGAGGGGTGGGCGAATCACCTTCAAGGTGATTCGCCACCCCAAATGGCTAAAAGGGGTGTCTCGACCAGGAAAAGCCCTTGCACAACAATGTTGTGCACAACTTTGTTGTGCAGGGATCAATCCTCGGCTCAATTAACCTCTTAATTTTTCTCTGGATCATTTGGGATGACAAAAACCATGACTTCCATTCAACTAAAGGAATGGCTCGACCATCCTTCATTTTATATATAAATTTTTAAATTTTTAAATATTTTTTTTATTTTTCATTATAAGTATCACGTGATGGAACACATTAACAAATGTTGTCAACTTTTTTAACTGTACAAACTATTTTTTTTTTGTTTGTTTGCCTACCTTAAAGGCTTAAACAATGTTCACAACTTTTTGAACTCTATTCCTCAAAAGGAACCGTAAAAAGAAAGAACCGTCCTCCAGTTCAAGGACTCGTTTCTTCGAATGGTACGGGCGTACGCACCCAACGAAACGGTACAAAACACTGTACATTCTCTAGTCAGCAATCTCCCTCCGGCCTCCACTCTCAAGTCTGAACCAGGAAACCTACTCCATGTGGACTGTACAAACACTTTCTTGATTTTACCACAAAGAGAAGACCAAAAAGAAAAAAAATAAAGAAAAATTCCACGTGGGGCCGCCAAAGCCCAACATTCTCGCACCAATCAAAAAATCCGACGATCCCAATTCCACCACACACAAAACACCATGTCCCTTCTCTCTCTCTCTCTCTCTCTCACAACGAATGCTTTTCAATATATATATATATATATACATATATCCAAGTTGTCAGTTCAAAGTCCGAGTCCTAAAGAAAAGACCGAAAGTCACCTCTTTTTTCTCTTCTGATTGCATGCACTCTTCGCGCCCTTTTATCTTCTCTTCTCTTCTTCTCAATGCTTCTCCCTGCAACCCAGCCTTTGATCATTGGAGGTGAGTCTCTCCATGTATCAGACCCAGACGCACTCTTTACGTTTTCTCTTAATGTACGTGTTGTATGTTGTAGTTTATGTGTTTGTGATTTCTTCGTGCTGATTTTTTGTTTTTTGTTTTTTTTTGTTTATTTGTTTTTGGGTCTTTTCATGTAGAAAGATTGAGTCTTTTTGAGGACCAATGATGGACTATAGCTTGCCCGTAGCGAGGAGGACCAGGCAAGGGCAAGCCCTAATTTTCAAGCAGTATAATGAGGAGAAGAAGAAGGGGAAGGAGAGGAAGGGGAGGGAGCAGAATAATGGGGTTGAGTCGGTCAGTTCGAGTGGGCGTGGTAGGGCTAATGGGGAGGAATTGGCTGAGATGGTTAAAGGGGTTAGTGGGTCCGATAGATTAGGGGCTAATTATAGAATAGAGACTGAAAGTGAGACTGTTGCGGTGTCTGATAGTAGTGTGGAAGAGATTGGTGGGAATGATTGGGGTGAAGAAGGCAGTGGCGTGGGCGAGGAGAGTATGGGGTTGAAGAATAACGAAAATTCTAATATGGGTTTTGAGGGAATGGTCCATGTGGATGAAATTGTGGTGGATGATAGCGAGGATGATGAGGTGGTATTTTTGGGTGAAGGGGACATGAATTGTTCAAGTCTGAGATCAGGGGCGGAGAGAGATGAGGGTGTTGTTTATATTGACGTTGATGATGGGGATGTTTTGAGTGGGGAAGATGTGAACAACCCAAGTGGTCTGAATTCTGATGGGAGGAGGGGTAGTGATGAAATGGCTCCATCCTTGACAAGAAAGGGTGAGAGTAGTTGCTTGAATTTTGATTATAGGAAGAGTAGTGGTGTGGTGGGCAGGACTCTAGGATTTTTGAAAAGGAATGAAGATGAGGATGGTGGCAATGATGCTGTGTGGGGTAAATCTTATGCTTCGGAAAGAAATAAGGATGAGCATGGTGATGACAATGTTGTTTTGGATGGGTTAAGAAGGAATGAGGATGATGATGGTGGTGGCAAGGATGTTTCGGTTGATTCAGTTGGGACGGAGACATCCTTGGAATCATCCTCTAGTGAAGAGGGCAGTGATGATGAGGATTACAATGTGGGAAAATTGGAAAGCTGTGGGGAATCATCTTCTAGTGAAGAGGCAAGTGATGATGAGGATTACAAAGGGGAGAAATTGGGATGCTGTGGCGGTTGTCAGCAATTGAGTTCAGATAGCAGGGTTGAAGAGGAGAAGACAGAGGAAGATGCTGAGGGGAGAGAGATTATGAAGGGAGGAAGTCGTAAGAGGGGAAGGCCAAAAGGAGTTGATGTGGGGTTGAAGAGGAGGAAATATGGATTGGATATCTTAGTTGATTCAGAGAATGAGGAAGACAGCATTAATGATGACGAAGACGGTTCTTTAAACATCAGTCATGAGCTTTATTGTGTGGCACAGAGAACCCGTTCAAAGAAAAGAAAAAGAAAAAGAAAAAGATGGAGGCTGGAACTTTCAGTCACCCATTATGCATTGATGAGGAGGAAGTGGAGTCTTCATCCGGGCATGATGACAGTGATGATAGCGGGGATGATATTGTTGGCAGTGAGGAATATTGGTCTAATTATGAGAATGAAGATAATTTTAGTGATGATGAGCCTTATCATGGTAGTAAAAAAACTCTGTCCTGTAGTGGGAAATTTAAGACTAACAAAGGTTATGATGATGAATGTGTGCAGAAAGTACATGTGAGGGATGAAGGGAAGTTGAGGATGTCCTGTAGTGGGAAATTTAAGACTAACAAAGGTTATGATGATGAATGTGTGCAGAAAGTACATGTGAGGGATGAAGGGAAGTTGAGGACGGCCGCCAAGGGAAAGAGCATCGACTTGGTGAAAAACTGTAATGCTTTGAAGATTCTTGTAGATTCCATTTTGGAGAAGGGAGAAGTTCCATTGGAAGAGTTGGAATCTTCTAAAGATGATGCTTGCAAAGACGAAAATTATTCAGCAGTTGCCAAGATGTCTCTACCTTTGAAGTTCACTTTTGGTGTTGTGGAGTCAAATCCATCAAAGAAATCAGAAGACCAGAAAGAAATGGATGGACTTTGGGCTGACTTTGAGTTGGCTCTCATATGTAGTGAAATTGGTTCAGTCGATCCTGCTAAGGTATGCTGGTATTGTGAAGAATCAGACCTAGAAATAATGAAAATAATTTTATTTGTTCCATATATTACTTTAAACCTGCTCATGAGGGGACACGGTGATGTCTGTTTCTTGTATGTTCAGTGTGACAGTTTTATTTCATAAAATTTCTTAAATTCGTTAAATAAATTGTATCTGATATCGACACTATAGAACAAAACTTGCATATCAAATTCCAGTAACAAAATGCATGATGCTCTTGATGGGCAATTGTTTGAAATTCATTACTGCTGGTCCTTGGACACAACTTTCAGCAGTTGGTCGAATACATTATTTGGCTTGTAGAAATATTCTAGACATGTGTGTCACATAATAGTTAGCCAGTTTCCAATTTATTTGGTCATATTTGAAAAAAACTTGAATTAATTGCTTTAAATAATGCAATAAGTTTGAAGCAACACATTTATAGGATTTAAAAGGCCTTTCCATGTGATAGTTGCCAATTGAGAAAAGGGAAATGCATTTAAATTCATGGATTGATAAATTGCATCCTTTAATTACTTATATTATATGGAGCATAGACTTGCCTATATTTTTGCCCAGTGTCTGTTAAAATATTTGTTTGTACATCGAATACTTGAACTTGGCTGACATTGGTACATAATTGACTCCGCCTTTAATTTATAAACACATTGTTTTTAGATATGAACTGTATATATTGTTTAACAACCTTTTATTCAGGTATTCGAACATGCATGTGTACATTTGTTTGTGCTATGTCCTGTGGAATCCTCATATTCAGGATTGATCCATGAGTCTTCTAAAGCATTCATGAAATTTTCAGTGATAACTGCTCTACATTTGTTCATGTCATTTCATAAGGAGGAGGATAGTGACATCAGCTTGTTAGACAGCATACAAACATGTTAACAATCATGTTACATGAATTATGCATCCAATTGCATCACAATCACACATAAATCTTCAAATAGTTAGCCAAAAGGATTTAGCCAAACATTTTTGCTTGATTCAATTTGGTGCAGTGATTGATTTAATTTATGAAACTGAGCCCATTGCAGATATTATATGTGGAATACCTACATTTACAAGTTCAGACACAAAATTGGGCAGTTATGATGGTATCTTATGTGTAGATGATATGTATATAAATGCGTATGTATACATAAACTATAAACGATAAAACTTTCCTAATTTTTTTAGTTGTTTATTTTTAGGTTGTTAATTGGATGTGTTCTGTATATTTTAAACACAACTGCCACTTGGGCCTCTGTCTCTTGTTCGAAGCTATTCTGGTTTACCATTTAAAATTCTGAATTACTTAAGTATGGAACTCATGCTTTACTTTAAGTATGGAACTCATGCTCTTGAGCTTATGTGTTAAATTCGAGTGGCTGAAGTTGAAGCAGCTACTTTGAACCATGTATTTTGCCATTATGATATTTTGTATTATGATTTCATGTACGCTTGCTATTTATTGTATTCTCGTTCATTGTTGTTGGCTAAAATCGTTGAAAGAATGTGTTTATCGGTCAATAGTTTGTTATATTGTTAACATGATTTGAAAACAAATTAGCACCTTAGATAATGAAATTTTTGGGTTTAATAAATTCACAGAAAGCCTTAAATCATTTGTGTTTGAAAAATTGGGTCAAAACATGAGTATTTCTTGGAACACTTATTTTCAAACCCTCTTCCCCTAGCCTAACTTGTACACATCATGACCATTTTTATAAGCTCTTCATTTTTCTATTCTAGTTGACTACTCTTCTTTTGTTTCCTTTTTTTCTTTTTTTCTTTTTTTTTTTGTTTTTTGTTTTTTGTTTTTTCCACCTGCGCTCATTTAGCATGTATATGCGTCTGGTGAAACTTGATTTGTTTGATGTGGATCAACAGGTTGAAGATGAAGATTCCCTTCCTCCAAAGAATGGCTCTGATAGAGCTACCCTTTGTCACGTGGGTAATCATGAGCTTATTCTTGATGAACAAGTTGGACTAAGATGTGCATTTTGCTCCTACATCAAAATGGAGATCAAGTATATTCTACCATCTTTTGTAAGTCATGCATTTTTTTTCTTATTCATGTTTATATTAAACTATTAATCAAGATTGTTTGTCACTCTCTCTCTCTCTCTCTCTCGTCCATGAAATAGAACTACATAATAATATTTGAAGGTTTAATGTTTAATGATAGTGGAATAATCGAATTCAAATTAATGTATGATATTACTTCTTTCACACACATGGTCATGACACATTGCTAGCTCTTTAGATACTTTTGTTGCATGGGCTACTAACTTGATAATAGGATTCCTTTTCTGAATAGGAAGGATTATACTGGATTATATATATTTATATATAGTGTGTGTGTGTGGGTGTGCGGTCTACTAATTCCTTTTCTGAATGGGAAAGATTATACTGGATTATATATATATGTATATATATAGTGTGTGTGTGTGTGTGGGCGCGCGCAACTTGCCACATGTTAATTGGATGATCTACTTTTTTCCTTTTCATATAATCTGTGCTTATCAACTTGATAATAGAGTAGTTTTGCATCAATTGCATGTTTTTCTTTTCTTTGAATGTGCTTTTGCATATTGTAGAGTACACATCCTTGTGGAAAATCAGACAGGAGAGACCCAGGTGGTGAAATGAACCACTCCATCTTTGATGACCTATGGCCTCAAGATTCTGGTTGTGATTCCCATTCTGTCTATGATCGCCAAGCTCATTCTGAAGCCACCGTGTGGGACATCATTCCTGGTATAAAAAGTAGTATGTACCCGCATCAACGTGATGGTTTTGAATTTATTTGGAAGAATATAGCTGGAGGAATTTATCTTGATAAGTTGAAAAATCAAACAACTTCTGGTGGGAGTGGGTGCATTATATCTCATGCTCCTGGGACAGGGAAGACCCGTCTAACAATTGTTTTTCTCCAGACATACATGAAATTACATCCAACATGCAGGCCAGTCATTGTAGCTCCTCTTAGCTTGCTCCTTACCTGGGAAGAGGAGTTTCGAAAGTGGAAGTTTGACATTCCTTTTCACAATTTGAACCAGTCGAAGTTGTCTGGCAAGGAAAGTCTCACAAATATTATGGAAGATAACCTCTCGTTGAATCAAGGTGGACACCTGGACCAAAGTGTTATCCGTTTGTTGAAGGTGTATTCCTGGAAATTGAATAGTAGCATTCTGGGAATTAGTTACAATCTGTTTGGACAACTTGCTGGCACTGCTCTGTTCAGGGAAGTGCTTCTTGAGGTTCCTGGCATTGTTGTTCTTGATGAAGGGCACATTCCTCGCAATTTGGGTAGTCTTATCCTGAAGGCTTTGTCAAATATCAAAACTGACAAGCGGATTATTCTTTCAGGAACTCCTTTTCAAAATAATTTTGATGAGCTATATAACACTCTGTGCTTGGCAAGGCCGGAGTTTACAAGAATAAGAGGCAAATGGGAGTCTCTTACGAGTCCCATCACCAAAGGCACGAATGACAGAAGATTGAAAAGTGAGAATCTGAAGAAGGTTAGAGATATGATTGACCCATTTGTGCATGTACACAAAGGTTCAATACTACAAGAAAAACTTCCTGGGTTGAGGGACTCTCTGGTCATATTACAGCCAACCCAACTGCAGAAGAGCCTCTTTGGTGAACTCTCTCAACATATTACACGATCCCATTCTAACCATTTAAACCATTTTAAATCTGATTTTTTAAAGTCTTTGATCTCTGTCCATCCTTCACTGTTGCTTAAGTGTGGGGAAGAGGAGTTTCCTTCTGAGAGGGATAGGTTAAAAGGATTGAATCATGAGGCTGGAGTCAAAACAAATTTTTTAGTGGAACTCATCCGGCTTAGCAAGGCTTTGAACGAAAAAGTTTTGGTTTTTAGTCAATATCTTGAACCGTTGACCTTTATAATGGACCAGCTTAAATTTCTTTTCAATTGGACCGAGGGGAACGAGGTGTTGTATATGCATGGACATCTAGAAGCAAAGCAGCGCCAATCCTCAATTAATATTTTCAATGATCCAACTAGTGAAGCAAAGGTATTACTTGCGTCCATAAAGGCTTGTTCTGAAGGTATAAATCTGGTTGGGGCTTCTAGGGTCGTTTTACTGGATGTGGTATGGAATCCATCGGTGGAAAGGCAAGCCATATCCCGTGCACATAGGCTAGGCCAGGAAAAAGTTGTATACATCTACCATCTCATTGCCACCGGGACAAATGAAGAGGAGAAATATTGTCGACAAGTTGAGAAGGACTTGTTGTCTGAGTTGGTATTCTCTTCTTCGGGCGGTAGTGGTGATCAGCAGAAAATCTCACCTTTAGTCTCTGATGATAAAATTTTGGAAGAGATGGTTCAACATGAGAAACTTAGACATATTTTTGAAAAGATCCAACAGAAAGAGTCTAAACTGATTTGAGACTTTAACCATCTAGCACCTGAGGCTGAAATCATTTTGTGTTTGGTTCGAGAAGTCTGGTGGCATTAGAGAGCTTCCAGAAAGTCTTTGCGAAAAAGTGTATCAGTAAATTTTAGAAAAATGCAAATGGTTTGCTTCCTCAACTGGATTTCATAATGATAGGTTATTCACAAGCTTGGTAAATATAAATGTTCTACCTGTGATCTTTTATGCCACCATTTACTCTTTTTGTGTTATAGAATCAATTTTCATCAACTGTGAAATTTCTTGAGATCTGATTTAATTCATGGTTCTGGTTGCGCTTTCAAATGGTGTTAGCTGATCCTTGTGCTGAAGTAAATTATATATGTGTGTACTTATATTGTAGATATTTATTCAGTAGTCATCAGAATATACTGTACAAAGCTTTTGGCCATAAACATGCAGTTTTGTATTGAACTAGATTGTGATTCTGGTTTATGTTTAAACTACACACACACAGTTCTAACTTTTGGGGTGTGATTCTGGAGCACTTTTGCACTGTGTTTAATGGAATATATTATGCAGGCAAAGAAGAATGAGAGTACGGCTATAAAAGGAAAATAAGAACTTCTTTTTTGAAATTTAGAATTATTTGTTTATCTCTTGTATTGCCAAACTTTTCAGGCATATCTTACATTTGAGCCTTTCCAATTGCCTTGTGGTTAGAGCTCAGTTTCCCCACAGTGAGATGAGGATCAATTTCTCTCTCTTTTATATTTTGGGCTTTAGTATTTAATCTTTATTTTTTGCTTCACCTTAATTATGGCTACTAATTTATAAATTATAGCCATTTTTGTCACTTGACCTAAATTTTTTGATTCTCTTTAATCCTCTAACTAAAGTAATTTCAACAATCGTACCTAATTCCTATTAGAGACCTGATTGATGCATAATAGTTGTGCACGAGTCTTTTTCTTTCCTATTAACTACTCTTTCTGATACTTTTTTTTTTTTTTTTTTGTCATGAATATCATTGTATCAAGAATCAGGAATTGAGAACCTTTTTCTGTATGGTAATTGGTAAAGCTTTGTTCACCAAACCAAAAAATCACTTTATTATTTTCTGAATAATATAACCTGATCACATAGACACCAGCGCTTGACCTCTGAATATTTTCATGCAACTCAAACCAAGCGAGCTACAAACTGTTTATTCAATGGCTGCGTTTGTTAACATTTTTGTTTTCTGCCTTTTTTTTTTTCTTTTTTTTTTTTTTTTTCTTTTTCAAAACAAAAATATTAACAAATAATCCAAAAATAAAACCCTAATTAAATTACTAAAGTTTTTAAATTTTATGTCACATTACAACACTTTTTTAAACAAAAAACAAAAAAGACCCCTCATGAGATGACAATTTGGCAAAAATCCCAGAAGTGTAGTAACATATTGCAAACTAGCCCAGGTAACAGAATTTTTTATTTTTTATTTTTTAAGAAGTTTCATTTTTGTTGGGTCATGAAGGAGGTTTTGAATTCAGTTTCATGCAAGTCAGCTTCACTTTGTTTTGGGGAATATTGCCCAAAATACTGGCCGAGTTTGGCAACCATTTTTTCACTTCCTCTATCTCTTTCTCTTTTTCTTCTTCTTTTTTATTTATTATTTTTTTTTTCACTTTTTCCAAAAAAGTCAACTCCAAAACATTGTTTCTTTTTGTCACTTTTTATGTCACATAAATAATTTTTTATTATTATTCAAATATATATATATAAACTCACTACAAAACAAAACTTTTTTTATAAAACAATTTCAAATTTTTTTATACTTTATATTACATTAATCACTTCTTACTACTATTTAAACAAAAATTCACAAAACAACAATTTACCAAACAATGCCACTAGTTTTGTCTATTATGGCTTGTTTTGCGGTAGCTGTTGTGTAAACAGTTTCATTTCAAGAATATATTGCTTCTACAAACTGCCTTTTTGTTGCGGCCTTAATTCATTCAATGGGTCGGGTCATTTATTTGACCCATTCCTGATATGTATAGATTTTTTTGCATTGATTTTTAAGTATTTTGGGGTCTTGTTTGACTTGTTCGCCATTTGTATATTAATTTTTCCTTTCTTTTCCCCTTGAATTGAGTAGAAAAAAATAAAAAAATAAAAAAATCAGCTTCACCTTTGGGCCATGCTAATGCTATGAAGTCTGAAGACAGTTAAAATGTAAATGAAAAAAAAGCATTCCGTTGCCGGGACTTGAACCCGGGTCTCTCGGGTGAGAGCCGAGTATCCTGACCAACTAGACTACAACGGATTTGATATCCAAATCTACACTAGATAGTATTACAACCTTACTTAATTAGCCTTTCAGGCCACAAAGACTATAAAATGCAATCAAAAAACCCAAACCCTAAACCTAGGTTTTTCCATTTTGCTTTCTTTCAATCGGCCGCTCCTCTTTCACTACCGGAGAGCAGCTTCGTTTACAACCAACATGGTACTCTCTCTCTCTCTCTCTCACATATTGATTTACTGCTACATGTATGTGATGCATAGCATATATGTTTATTGACGTTCTGATTGTTTTGGTGTAAAACAAATCTCTGGACAATCTTCCGGGTACCAGAGTTTTACAATCTAGAATTTGATTTTCTTCGATGGGTATTAATTTTTAACCTTATTGATTTTCTTCGATGAGCTTTACAACAAGTTTTCTGTGAAAAGATAAAAAAGTAAATCTAAAGAACAGGTGCAATGAAATGGGTCTTAGATGCATAGTGCATTGCTGGTTTTGCCCATTTAGTGAAATTAGGTACTTTGTGGGATTTGTTGTCTAGAAACCCTATTATGACCCATCTCCGTTTTTGTTTGATTTTCAAAATGAACATGCACGCTTTTATTTATATGTTGAATGTGCGTGCCTTTTTTGCACTTGGTTCATTCTGTAGGATCGTGCTTGGTGTGTAAAAGTTTGGCAGGCGCATTGGTGTTTGCTTCACTTTGTTGGCTACTTGGCTGCAATTGATCTTTTAGCGTTTTAGATGGCAATGTTGCTAACTTATAGTAGTCCAAAAACTTGAGGTGTAGTTGATGCTTTGGCGATGAAGGCAGGGGCTTTGGTCGGTACTTAGGTTTGGTTATGTGCGTTGATCAGTGCATGTTGCAAATTTGATCTTGTGTGTTTTTTAGTTCTCTGGCTCACATCATTATGAGTTTGTGACATGATGAGGATTTTTTTAGCCAACAAAGTTGTGGAGCACTAAGTGCGATAATACTTCATATTGATAATACTACATATTCCTAATACCTCATGCAGCTAATAGATAGTCTGGGCTAACCCTTGATTGCACTAAAAACAATCTGCGTCAAATTACATGCATATGCATATTAGTTTTGGTTTTGGATCTAAACCTTTAAGTTGATGCATTTGATTTGGTGCAGACCAAGAGAACGAAGAAGGCAGGCATTGTTGGAAAATATGGTAAGTGCTAGTAGAATCGTTCAATTTCATATTAAGCAGTAAGGCTGAACTGAGAATTTATGCAATAATAAACTAATGAGACATGTGTTAAATATATTTGTACTCTTAGTCTGAAATTCTTATGCAATTATTCAATTAGAAAAAGGGCATCTTCTACAAGTACTATATGATATTATTTGGCATATGATGTTTGTGTTTGTGTCTGAAAATACCACTGTTGAATCGTGGAATAATTGGTATTTTCATAAATTTTGAAATATGGGTTTGTTTTATTTGCAACTGTTGAAACTTTGACTATTTGTTTTATATTTTAATGAAGAACATCTTCTAGTTTATAGTCAAGGTCTATTAATGTAATCTTCTAATTGTAGATTATTGGATGTGTAATTTCTGCAGCATACTCAGTTTTTCTCTCTTTTTCTACGCGTTTTATAAACCTTCAAACTTCTAGGCTAGTTTCTAGATAGAAGAATGTGACTGGAGAGTTTGCAATGTCTAGTTTTACCTGCGTTACCTGTGAGGAATATTACAATTTGAAATATTCAGATTTTTTCTTCCCCTCTTATTGAGGCTTAAGAGTAAAAAAACACATTTATACTTTTCAAATTTACAGTTGCCTTTGTGTGAGAATTTTCTAAATTGCATGTTCATCTCTTTGTAGGTACCCGATATGGGGCTAGTCTGCGAAAGCAGATCAAGAAGATGGAAGTTAGTCAGCATAGCAAATATTTTTGTGAATTTTGTGGGAAGGTAATTTGCCAATTCCAGTGTATTTTCCCTTTCACTTCATCTAAATGGCATGCGTTGTAATTTATTTACTTCCTTGTTGCAGTTTGCAGTGAAGAGGAAGGCCGTGGGAATTTGGGGCTGCAAAGACTGTGGAAAGGTCAAAGCAGGCGGTGCCTACACTATGAAGTAATAATCCTAATTTAAAATGGTCTGCTTTTTTCCCCATCGTTTTCTTAACCTTACAGGCAAAACCGACTAATTGTTGTATTTTTCACAGCACTGCTAGTGCTGTGACCGTAAGGAGCACTATTCGGAGGCTGAGGGAGCAAACTGAGAGTTGAGCTGCAATCTGCCTATTTTTACCGTATTTTGATATCGGCACCTTACTTGAGAAAAAGGCTACTTTAAGAACGTTTGTAGTTGTCATGCTTTAATCCGTTTGTTATTAATGCAATGGAAATTGTTGGAAGTTGTGTTTTGAATTGAGATTTGCTCTTTTCTTCTCTTGTGGCGCTGCCTTTTGGTAATGTTAGAACAATTAAATCGTTCGTTTTTTCATACCTTCAATTCTGAGTTAAAAAGCTTCAAGTTGTTGCCAATGTCGATCTTGTGTGCTTCCCTGGATTCTTACTCTGTATATCCCTGTACTTTTTTTTGGAGGATAAGATGGAAAGAGAGATGGGTGGCCCTCATTCCTCTTCCAGAAAATTACTTACGTGGTTTCTCAAGTTTATCTTAAAGATACGAGAAAATCTTATCTTATTTTCAAATTTATTATTGAATTTATGAGATTTTCATTTAGTCTTATAATTTTAGTAGATTTGAAACTTGATTGAATGGAAATGTGAATCATTTTTCTAAAGATAAATGGGATAAGTTATCTATTAAATGATCTGCCACACGTGGATTTACAATGAATTAAATTGGAAATTGACATGTTAGAGTTGATGACTCAACATGTAAAATTATTTAAAATAACCGAATAAAAAAGCCAGTCAATTACTCGACTTGTAAAATTGTTAAAAAACAAAAGAGAGAAATAAAAAGACGAGCCCTTCACGTGTGACGGGACCTTCCTCATAGAGTTATAGGGGGGATGGCTGACGGTCACTCACCTTGAGAATAAAACTGGAATTTTATAATAGACTTGGGTTAAATTGAAGAATATTTATTTCTCAATTTAAGAAACAAATATTTTATTGTGAGGTACATTTACAATTTTTGTGCATCTCTTACACAACCTTTTTTAAAACTAACCTTTGAATTTATTTTTTTATATGTAAATCTTCTATATCTAATGATTAATTTTTTTAAAAAATTGTTGAGATCGTACAAAGATGATAAACGTATCATATACCTTTCCTCGTGGGTCTGGGAATGGCTCTTTCAAAACTATTTATTTTTCTAATAAAATAATCTCATGTACCAAACGTAACGTTAATTATTATTAATCAAAACCATATTGTACACAACCTTGGGTTGGGTGGGCAGTTTTAATCTGTGCACCAGCTCATACGACTACTTTACATTTACAAGATAATCCACAAAAAGTTGTAAAAGCAAACCCTATGCTAAACGCTAAACTCAGGCACCTTTAGTGCTCATCTTCACCCAATGACTTACAAACCTCAAATGCCATATGTACACATTATTGAAGCAAGAAAAGTGGAGGAACCCGTTTGCTCCTCAATCAGCCATTTTCTCCAATGACTGAATGTGGTTCCAAGCAGGTACCTGGCATATGCGCCATTGACAAGGGTAAATTAACGGCAAAAAAGAAGGGAGGAATAGCTGCAAAAGCAGTAAATCGTTTTTGCAACATTCCTCAAGAACTTGAGCTTCTGTCGCTTTCTATTCTGTAAAATCTAATATTCCAGTAGGCATTTTGCAGCGGAAGCATATGCTGATGATGAGAGGTCTTTCAGGAACAAACAGATGGAATCAGTGTCCCATCATTGTTGTTACTAGGATGCATTTGGTTTTGGACAGCTTTTACAGCCACAACTCTTGCTGCAGTTGCTGCTTTATTAGCCGCCGCTACAGCTTTGTTCACCCTTTCATCCATCGTTCCCACATCAAATGCTTTCTCAGCAGCTCGCTGTGCTTCCTGCACATGAGACACCTCCATTAGTAGTTGTTACTTGTTTCAATAATTAAGCTTGTCTATGTTTCAAACAGATTATGAAAATTTGCTATTGTATAAGAAGCCTGTTAAGTTCCTCTTTTGCATTGTTGAGCTGCTCCCCACAGTCCATAATTGGGCAGCTACATGAAGCTCATCAGAAAAAAACCAGAAACAATCTAGGTTCCAAGTCTTGAAAAATATCATGTTTTCCAGGCCCTTCAGAATATATCTGACACCAGAAATATGTCCTGTGTTTTGACTGTCCAATACACCATGACCAGACAGAGAACACACCTCAAACGTATTCTTTTCTAGACAGTCAGCTATTGAATAGAGGCCAAAGTTTTTTCTCAGCCATTAGCTTATCCTCTGCATATTGTTCATAAATAGAAGTAACATGGGCATGGTTGATGTTGTGACTGTTGACCAACATATAGCTTGTGTACTTCTATTTTATTCAGGGAGATGCTAATCATGCTCCCCCCCCAAGTTGTCTTGCACTCCGCCAGTTACTTTATTAAAATGAAATGGCACTGTTTCCCTTTCACTGAAAAAAGTGAATAAATCTATCCTACCCAGGGGCAGGCATCTTCCTTTCCGCCAAGACAACTCTGCCTCACCCATTTTGATCATCTCTGGTGCCGAAATGGGTAAACAGATAAATTTTTTCTAAATTCATCAAGATCAGACATAAACAAAACATCAGCACAAAAGTAAAAGCGAGAGAACCAAAAGATTACTGCTTTACAAATCAAGTTTTGGGTGAAAATATTATGGGTTGGCATTCAATTATGTTGGCTTCTATGCTCAACACACTGAGTTAGGATATTCAGATTCTCATTCTATAAATATAAATACGAAAAAAATGGTACAGAAACCATGGAGAACTGGAATGGCATTGATTTCATAATGACAATGACCTTTGGGCCAAATGCTAACTATACCCTTAATAAGAATAGAATAATAGGTAAGGTCGTGGGTTCAAGTCCAGTGGGATGTGTAAGTTGCTTATCGATCCAAAAAAAGGAAAAAAGAAGAATAATTGATTTCCAAATGATATATGAAGAAAACCAATAACCGAAAAAATCAGAGACATTCAATGGGAACAGAATCCTCTAACTAGGTAGTTTGACATTTTCAGCACTACAGCGTTGAAGGTGGGTTGTCTTTAGATCAGACTGGCATTATCCTGGCAATTTTCCACATGGCAACTACTGGCAACACTGGTCGGAGGCATTGGCCAACAGTAGCTTCTTAAAAAGATTAGCATTCCATTGAGAGAGAGAGAGAGAGAGAGAACGTTTTATTCCCACAGGCATAGAAGAGAGTATAGTAATGGCTTATATTCACGTCTGGGGTTCTAATCCTAAAATTAAACGACAAGTTGGTCTTTTTATTTCTATCAAGTTAGTGGTAGAGGTGGATGCAAACAGTGATAATCTTTTCTTATTCTGGATATCATTTCATATAATGGTTTTCATTGCACGGGAATATCTTTTCACTAGGGCAAAAACCAAAGTACCTGGACTGCATTAAGAACTTTGGTATAGTTGACAGCATAGGGAGATTCAGGATGGGCAAGTTGCGTGCAAGGAATGTCAAGAACCCCATTTTGCCAGTGACCGGATTGTGTCTCCCCATTCCTGAAGGTGTATATACCAAGTCCCTGCCTTCTTCCCTCATGCCAGGCTCCCTCATACTGATGTCCATTCCCAAACCGATAGACTCCAAAACCATGCATTTTGTCTGCAAAATATTCCCCAGCATATGTGTCCCCATTCCTGCATTTTCATATGAAGCACATTAGTCTGAGAAAATAGAAAGTAGCAAGTAATCTGAATGTCAATTAGAAAGTAGTCTGAGAACATAAATACACCTGCTGAGTAGTTTTTGACAACCTAATAAGATTTAGCATATAATTATTACTAATATAGTATAAAAAAAAATAAAAAATTTCCCCTCAGCATGTGAAAACATATTGGAAAAATTAGTTAAGTAAATAAAAAATAAAACACCCATAAAAACTTCAAATGACCAGTTCAAACTTCAAACAATCACTACATTTAATGTTAAGCAGGAAACGTAAAGTGGAAATCCAAAAAGAAAATAAAATTGGACACGCCCTGTAAAGAATATGTGTGGAGAGCAGCAATAGAAGTGTTAACAAATGGCATGCTTGCAAATGCTTAAAACCTGACAATTTTTAAATTTGGTGTTCTAACTGTATATGCTGGTGGTAACTTGAAGAGTGATAGTCTTATATTTTTCGAATGAACCCTGCATAAACAGGTAAAATTACCAATTATGTGCAGGACCTTTAGAAAAACAACCAAAAGGCTAACGAACTTGAGTAGAACAACTTAAAAACTCGTGAATGAAAGCAACAAACTAGGGATTCTAATTCATAACCTACAAGTTACACTAAACCAGCTACCTTCTAATTCTTTAGCCTTGAACAAAACAGCCAATCCATATTCTTTATCAATGTCATCCTTAAGTATCATATGAAATTTTTAAAGAGGGAAATGTGCAGAAGATGATTCATCCTCCAATATAAGCACATAATGCAAACACATATTTTGCAACTACAAGGCCACAAGTAAGAACTCGACATTCTAATTCACGATAAAAATAACATTGTACCCCAGTTTCAATCGGCTAGGGGCACAAAACCTCACTCCAGATTACAAGATTCTATAATTGAACCCTAAAACTCGAAGATTATGTGCTTGTAACCTAAAAAAAATCCCCGTAAACAGTACTTGAAGTTTAGATAAGCTAAACATTCAAGCATTGACATTGTGCAAACAGACAACAAAAACTCCAATACAGTTTACTAATGGATATATCCAATAACCGAAAATCACAATCATTCACCTGAAATGGTAACGACCAAGCCCATGTTTAACACCCCACTTGAATTCCCCAACATACTGGCTCCCATCCTCACAAGTATGAACTCCACGCCCATGACACTGCCCATTAGACCACTCTCCAGCATACACATCGCCGGTGTAGAACCTATACAACCCAATCCCATGCCTCAATCCCAGCCTATACTGCCCGCGATACCGGCTCCCTTTCGCCCATGTCTCAATTCCATACCCATCATATTTCTCATCAATCCAATCCCCTTCATACCTCCCATTAATGTGATAGTAATAAACCCCACTTCCTGAACACTTCCCCTTATGGAACTCACCCTCATAAACATCCCCAGTACTATAAACTTGCACCCAAGACCCCGAATTCGGCGATTTTACCGGTTTGGGCTTCGACCCAATTGACCACAGAACAGGCTGACATGGCTTTGAGGCACAAGAAGATGCGCAAAGCTTAATTCGGAACGACCGGGCAAAGAATAATCGAATCGAGGGAAGGCGAGGGAGTGCAAGATTGAGAGAAATCAAAACCGCAGCGGAGAAAGCTAGCAAAGAAAGGAAGTCAAGGATAAAAGAGCGGCGAGGATTGGAGATGAAGTAGTAAAGGGAAAGCAAGGAAAGGAGGACAAGAAAGCGAAAACGAGCTCGAAGCAAACTTGCACATTGTAGATGGCGAAAAAACTTGAGGGCGGCTGATCTTTTGGCAAAAGGAATAGGATATGAAGTAGTAGAGCATGAAAAAGATGGTGATGGAGATTGTATATTCAAAGTTTTGTGGGGGTAATTGTTGAGCGAGGATAGTGTTGGAGAGTGGGAAAGTATGGAAGGTGTTTGGGTCATTATAGGCCTCTTGTGGGGTGCGGAATGAAGATTTTGTGAAGGTGAGTGATTTTTGGAAATGGGTTCATGGTGAAACTGGTTTTGGTGGATTGGAGGAAGGAGAAGTGGTGGGATTGGCTTCAAATCGGAAGAGATGGCTCTGCTTATTTTCCCGATTTGAGTTTCAGACTTCTTCTGATTCATTTACATACAGAAAATTGTATGGACTCTCAACTCTCTGTCTCTGTCTCTGTGAGTGAGTTTAGTTTAGTGGGTGTCTTTTTTTCTTCTTGAGAGAGTGAGATTTCTGAGTATTTGGCAAATCTCTGTGTGTATATGTGCGCTGCTGGTTCTGGTTTCAGAGGTATTGCTGTCTGGTTTTTGTAGAGAGAGAGAGAGAGAGAGAGAGTGAGAGAGAGAAGGTTGCTCTCATGTATGTATGGGAATGAGACTCGGGAGCTTTGACAAAAGACCCTGGTTTTTTTCATAAATTTTCGTATATGCCACTGATGAAATTAAGAATAATATTATTTAGTAGATTACTGTACGACTGTCTTAAAATTTAATAACATGACAGTAAAATTTAACATTTCGATCGATATTTATAAAAAATAAAAAATAAATAAAATGTTTATTTTTTTAGCTGTCACATCATCTCAATTGTATGACAATTATATAAGTCTACTAAGGGTGTGTTTGATATTGTGATTTCATAGAAAAAAATGTGATTTTAAACCAAATCATAGAAAATGAATTGTCTGAAATTGCGTTTTTAAAAAAATTACAAATTGAAAATGCAAAAAATATGCCTTTTTAAATTGTTAAAAACATAATTTTAAAGGCTAAACTGTAATTTTTCAAACATTTAACTACGTCTTTAAAAATTAGATTTTGAAATCACAAATTTAAAAATCGCACCGTTTTAAAATTACGAACCCAAACAAACCCTAAAATAATATTACTCTTAAATTAAGTACTCATTTTTATTGCTTTTTGTTTACTCTAAAGTTTTGGTTTAAGCCATGTAAATGATGGCCAATATCCAAGTACTTCTTTGGTGGGCGGGCAAATGGATCTAAGCTACCAACTTTAGCTTCATTGTCAATGCCCAATAATGTGGAGGGTCTTATCTTAACAGAGATAATGAAGCCAAAAGCTCTTATGAGCAAGGGTTAAGAGTAGAAAAAATGTGTTGGTAAGGACAGTAGGCTAAATTTTTATTTTTTACCTATTTTTATTTTTTAATTGAGGTGGGGCTATGACTTATACCGGCTCCCCTAAATCGGTCGCTATATCTTAAGGCTTAAAAGTATTATTTTTATTTTCGTTAAGAAACCAACATTTTTTAATCGGGTATCGGCACTTCTTAATCGATGATAATTCATTTTTTTTTAGACTACAGGTTGTTATTTTTGTGACTTGAATTTGTGACGTAATGCTTGCTCTAATATCAATTATTAAGGACCTAACCATTAATGCAAAAAATCTAGCACTATTGAATACCGATTTAATTAACCCTAGGGATTGTAACAATGGTCAAGCAAGAGATAGATAAAAAGGCAAATATAAATTAAGTTATATTGCTAAGATCTTGCAATATAAATAAGAAAGCAATTACAACACATCTCTAATAAGAGAATCATATTAATTATTTAGATGTATTATAAACTCTATTATAAGAATCTTAATGGTTGATATGATATCAGATGTGTATGGTGAAGTAGTTGATTTGATAACATGCACATAAATTGTCACATCCATTTATAGGGTTTTTCTTTTTATAATAACATTAATTATATCCTAAATATCTCTCAAACCATATAGAATAATAATATTCATCGAAGTACTCGTGTTGATGATGCAGCAAGTCTACAATTGTGGATTGGATCAGGGCTTTTACTTGTTCTTGTTGATTCTTTCTCATGTTTTCTTGGATCTTATCCTAATAATTTTCTCACAAAATCTAATAAATTATTCAAATTACATCTATTAATAAATTTCAACTTTTCAATGAAAGAGAATTATTTGTTTATACTAAACAATCAATTAAGTAATTGTTGGAGTCTTTAATAAATGTTTCTAGCATTGAAAGTATTATATTATATCAGAATTCTCTATAATTTTTAAGTTGTATCGAACAGTTTGAAAAATGCTACATATTAAAATTGTGGCATGTATCGAGACAATAAAAAATAATTTATTTATTTTTTTAATTTTTGTAGAGATGCTCTTGTTTAAAAAACAAAACGATAATTTTTTTCTTAAAACAAAATAGAGAATAAGAAGAATATAATGAAAAATATAGGTAAAGAATTGTCTGAGTTTCATAATTTATAAATTTATAATTTATTTCAAAACGTAGGAAATCATTGAGAAATGATCCCTACACTCATTTCTCACAACAGCCCCACAACAAGATGATCTGGTTGGTAATATTTTATTATTTTTTTGTTTTGTTTTCTTTTCTTTTTGTAAAAACATAATAAAATATTACCAACCACGTCAACTTGTTGTGAGAAATGAGTGTAGGGATCATTTCTCGAAATCATTACCCATATTTTATTAGTAAATAATTGAAGGAAATGGTCAACTGTCATAATAAAATGAGGGGAGCAGGCACTTTTTTGTAAATTAATGTACGCACAGGGGCAATATCCTAGACCTATTGGGTTGACCGTCAAAAGGTCATCGCTTTCCGCTTCTCAACTTCACTTCCAGTTCCAGGTAGAAACGGAAGTTTCCGTTAACGGTTGAGAATTCCGTTTATAAACGTTTCGACTATGAGTGGTAGAGTGGGGTACACCTTACTTTTTTTAGACTATTCTATCGTATAATTTTATTTTATTTTATTTTTTAAATTTTAAAAAATTAATTATTATTTTATTCACTTAATAATTAAATAATCTAATTTATTTTTATTGAATTAATAAATTAAATAATTATCCTGTAAATTTATTAAATATATTAATTAAATTATTAAATCAATTGTTTTCTATCAACTTAAACTTTTGATATAAGTGATGGTATCAGAGCAAATATCTCGAGTTCGAATCTTATCTTCGTCATTCACCTCATATTTTAATGAAACACTCAATGTGTTAAGCATTACTTATTAACGAGAAATTTGAACCCACACGTGAAGGAGAATGTTTGAATATTAATTAAATAATTAAATCAACTATTTTCTATTGGCTTAAGCTCTTGGAATAAGCAGTAATTTAATTGAATCGTTAAGGATTTTCAACCTACTCATGCATAACAAAATTACAGAAATGTTACTCAAACCTTCTTCTTCTTCTTCTCCTTCTTTTTTTTTTTTATCTTTTTTTTTTTTGCTATTTTTTAGAGATAAATGAAAGAACTAAGCAAGGAAATGTCACAAATTTTTTTTAGTGAATTAAATTATTTGATAATTTGTATCTTAATTTTCAAAATTCCACATGTTTGAGAGTTGATCTTAGCCAAAAGGGTGATGGAGAAAGGTACACATGTTTGAGAATGATAGAGATGAAAGCTTAATTAGGGTCCATGCATTTTGATTAGTCAAAATTGTAGAGTGGTGAATTATTATTCAAATCAGGCTACCTGGTTAAATGTTAATGCATTATTTAGGTGTCATGTCTTCTTCCAGTCAGCAATGAAGAAAGAGTTCAAATTAGATTGAGATGGGGTTCTGTACTCAGCCACCCATGACCCAACCAAAACTTACCGTTATCCATTCTCTTTGTTCTCAAATAATCCTTATCAATAAGCTACAACAATGGTAATTACCCATTTTTAACGATTGAAAAAACTTCTTGATTTAGTTTTTCACCGCTTTTTAAGGGCATTAAATTGGGGACGGATCGGAGTTTTCCTTTCAATTAGGTTGAAGGAATTTCTTTCAACATCGTTAATAAAATTGTCATGTGTTGGTTGAACACGTGAGCACATGATTTTTTAATTATAAAAGACACGTAACAATTTTATAGATTAGGTTAAAAGAAAATTCTTCTAATATTTTAACCAGAAATTGCATTTAGATTTGAGGATTTAAAATAAAGGAGCTTGAAAAAGAATGGTTAGTATAAATTATTTGATATGATTTTAACAGCATATGATGGAAGATGAATTTGAGTCGACCAGACCCACACAACTCATTTGATAAACATGCCGTGTTGGATTGGGTCAAAGACAATCTGTTTGACCGATTTCGACATGTTTATGAATATAAATGAAAAAAAAAAAGAACGAATTATAATTTATATGACTTTATGAATTTTATATAAAAACAAATTTACATGAATTTTAGCATTTTGCCTTTTAAATTGTATACAGTTTATGCGGTCACCCATGTATTAAAAGAATTGACCCATTGTTTATTAAACGGGTTAATTCGAGCTGACTTGAATTGATCCAAACCCGGTTATGCAAAATTCTAATATATCTATTAATTTTGTGTTGGATTCATATTAAGTTCGTAAGTCGTATAAAAAATTATCAGGCATACTTTTAATATAATGTCTTCAATTTCTCAAATTGGCTTGTATTAGAGGAAATGGGGATCCTCTATTGTTTTGTTGCAGGAACAGGATTTATACAAAATTATTGGCTTAGCATTTTTTTATTGATTGTGAGAAACATGAAAGGGTGAAGCCTCCACATGAATGAATATACAAATGGGTGGTTTTACTTTGCTCGATCTTATCCAACTTTGCTCCTCCTTGCCAATTTCCATGGCCTCCCATAACCCACACCCTTGTCCTTATCATCTCTCCCTCTCTCCCATGTCCCCCTATTCCTTCAATACCACACCACATAATTACTTCTATCTTTCTAACTTCATGTCCTTCCCAAAGCCTCATGGCCCCAATCTAACCCCCATAAAAAAAAAAAAAAAATGATTTATATGGGTTGACCCCTCAAAAAAAAAAAAAAAAAAAAAACCATTTTATTAAAAAAAAAAAAAAATTATTGTTTTGATTATTTGTCAAAAAAAAAGAAAAAAAGAAAGGAACATTCAAGTAAGTTAGAATTTTTTTTCACTTTAATTTGTATTGGGACAAAGATAAGGAGGAAAAAGCAAAAAGCATACGTATATGAGAATGCGATGGGAATGAGATATTGCTCTTTGATGCTTTTAGAATAAAAGCCACCTTCTAGTTGATGATTTCATTTTCAAAAGGATCATTCAAATTTGAAGGAAACCCTAATTCAAACTTGATGGGAAAGGTTCCTAGATTTCGCATGGACAAGATTTTTTTTATATATATATATATAAAATGAATTTGATTTAGCATATAAGACAATTATGCGACGTAGATTGATAATACCTGTTCTTGGATTAAATTAGTTGAACCGAGTTGTGTACTAGACGCCAACTAGATAAGAATCCACTCCAACATATGTGTATTAAACTTTTTTTTTTTTTTTGGGAAAAAAACAGGAAAATGGGTGCGCTACTTCCGGTGGGAACCAATGACCCGAGAGGCCTAAACGGTGGGAAATCGCAGGCTGAGTCGCATCCAATGTGTTTTACTCGAACCCCATGCCCTGATTTTTACCTAACCAAATGAGGATTGCCTTGAGGTTACTGAACTACCACCTTTGATAGTGTCTATTAAACTTTCGTTTATCCTTCGAGACGTGTTTTTCGCATGCATTTTTAATAAAATTATTAGAGCATGTGATATGTTTTTAGAACACGTGATTATCTAGAGACGATAGATATGAATTTAATAGACTCATAATATGGAAGCTAGAAAATTTTGTCGGTCGAAAAAACAGTTGGGTTCGTTTGATATTGCATTTTGGGTTTGACAAAAGGCATTAAATAAACAACCCCGAATACAAAACAATCAAAATTATTTCATCCCAACACTTTATTTAACCCAAAAAGAAAAAAAATAATTTTTATCAAACAAAACCAACATAATTTATTTGTGCAATCTAATAAACAACTCTCAATCAAAGGCATCCACAGGGACCAAAAGCACCATAGAGAGAAGTACAAATTAATATTTGGGTGAAAGTGACAAATACAAGGGACAAAAGGCAACATTCCGACTAGAAGTTGAGTGGGTCCCTTTTGTTAGCCTTCTCAATAGTGGTCCGAGTAAAGGTCCATCCATGGGCACTTTTACCTCATTTGGACTTTGGGAGGGTAGCAGAAAAGTAGGGCACACGGGGCTTCTTTTCTCTTAGTGGAGAAGACAAACGGTGCCAATTACAATTGACGTTTTTTTTTTTTTTTTTTTTTTTTTTTTTTTTTTTTTTTTAACTTTCCTTTAGACTTTAGAGCATCTCGCCAATGCTCTAAAAGTTTCATATTCTAAATATTTAGTTAAGGTGGTTTGAGTTTCCGACGTGACGTAACTCAATCGGTCGGGAATTACGCATTATGAAGTGGAGGTTATGAGTTCAAATTCCCTCTCCCCCTCTTGTGTGGACATGTCAATAAAAAAGAAAAAAGAAAAAAAAGAAGTTAAGATGGTTTGAGTTTATAATTTGAAAATGTAATTTTTTAAAACACAATTAAGAATCTAGCAAAATCGTAAGTTAGCATTTAAAATTGTGCGTTTTAAAAAAAAAAAAACACCCAATTACATGCTATTTGAAAAATCAGATTTTTTTTTTTATTTTTTTTTTATATTTTTTACAGTTTCAAATTGCAATTTTTTAAAAACACAATTTCAAATGATTCAATTTCTGTGATTTAATTTAAAATCACTTTTTGTCTACAAAATTACAATGCCAAACGCACTCTTAACATGAAAGAAAAAAATCACTTTTTTTTTTCGCTTCTCTTCAACTTATGTAACACTTTTTTTTTTTTTAGTGATTCTAAACTTGTAGTTAATTACCATAGCAAATATTGTTTTATTTTATTCATTCTCACCAATACTTTTTGGTTATTTTGTTGTTTCTCTTCTCAAGACCCTTGTTGGAAAAAAAGATGAATGTTGGCAAGAATATAATAAAAAAAAGAATGAGAAATAATATTTAAAAAATAAATAAAGAAGAGACTAGAGAATATATTGGAGTGTGTACATAAAAAGCAGAAATTAAAGTAGGGAATTGCACATTTTACTTAAGTCTTTTTGCATTACATTGCTGGAGACGCTGTTAGAAAAGGGTTACCACATTCGGTAGCTTATAGATGGTGCTGTCTATGGTCTTCTTTTTCTTTTTCTTTTCAATCATAGTTATTACTCGGCAAAAAAGGAGCAAAAGAAAAGAAATGAAATAAAACAAGAGTTGAGGATTCAGTTGGGAGGGCATCACATAAAAGAAAGCGTACAAATTGGTTCAAAGATGCAAGTTGGTAGGGCATAAAGCAAGAAAGCAAGCCGGATGCAGCATCTTGTGACCCACCAATTCCAGTTAGGTGGCTTGAACATGGATCAAAATGATGAAAATGAAAAAAGAAATTAGGTACTAAATGAGGCTATGATTACATGTTGCAAGGTGAAAACTAATCACAACTAATGATATAATTAACCACCTAGATACTCATACAAGCAACCTCCCTTTTTCTTTTTTTGCTTCAAAGGATAGAATAGATTTTATACTTGAACTAGTAGTAACATTTGTGCTTAGTTTTTACACGACTCACGAACCCAACACGAAATTAACGGGTCAAGGTTACAAGATCTGACACGTTTAATTAAAATAATCTAGTTAAAGTTGACCTATATAGTAGTACACCAGGTTGGCATTCTCTAGTTTTTGTCATGTCTTATACTTCCCCAGCACATAAGATTGACAAGCAGAATGTTTAGAGAGCAATAAATAATAATATCACCACAGAAAATAGTAACTACATTAAGCATATAAACATAAACCACATTTACACTCGAACACAATATAATGCTTCATTTCAACTGAAGTGCATACATCCAACTGCGAAGTTCAACATTAAATCATTGATTTCAAGTACAAAATATAAATAATATAAAATGATATATCAGCGCATTTGAGAGGATCATGGAATTAAGTAGCTAACTTTAACTGCCAAATCACACTGCTAAGCTAATGATAGAATAGAGAAAACGATGATGGTATTTTCCACTACAGAGCCATTTAGCACCTACACTACCAAAGAGTACAAAGTTCTACAGAAGATCATTGATAAGCAGCTAAACTTGAAACTATGACATGGTTGTTTTTACGGTATTTTCCAGAACATACAAAATAGGGAAAGCCGAACTATAATAAATTTAGGAGTTGCATGTGAACTCCACCAATTTCTTAAAAGCCTTACTTTGAAACAGAAGCTAAGCAACGCGAGCTTCTTAACACAGTGGAAGCTTGTAAATCCCAGCATCATGGCTTGTGAATCTTGAATCCAAACACCCTTGGAACATAGCTCAGTAATGCCTTTTGAGGCTTGAGGTGCCCGTATGTCATCAAGAAGAGGTGAGGAAATGTGGTTCCGAAATAGGCTCCGTCAATGTCTATAAAGAGTTAAAGAAATTTAGGAAATAATGCATAGCCTAGGGCGTGCAGCGACGGGCCACTAAAAATGAATTTGACGTCCACAATATTGTATTAATGTTGTTTCTTTGATAAGAATAATGACAACAACAACAGAAAAAATTAAACAGGCTCATTCTAGTGTGACTAATAGATAAGATAGAAGTGCAAAGTGCCAATTAAAGAGAGGGGGAAAGGGGAGGAGCCTATCCATGAGAGCGCTGATCGACATCAGCTGGATATACGCAGTAAGCAGTTTCAAATATAGTTTCAACAGTATAAAAGGATACTACCTTGATACTTAGATCGAGGGTAGTAGATATCTTCACATCTGGGGCAGTATATCTTTACTGTGCTTGACCGAGGAATGTCTGATTGACCAACTGGGAGGCAGGGTTGTCCACAGCAATAAACTCTTGGGCATCTCCCAAAGTCATAGTTCTTGTACTTCTCTAACTGAAAAAATTCCAGAAGCATGATTCTAGCCAGTGCCCAAATTTTGCAGACATGAAAGCATGAAAACGTCAAATGGACAACAAAACAAAATCTCACCATAGCAGCCATTCCTTTGCTTGTCAATATATATCTGGCATGAATCAGACCATAAAGCATCTCAGCTGCTGATTCAACTAGTTCATTCTGTTCCTCAGTAAACATATCACCTATAGGTTCCAACCGGAAATTGCCCATTATTCAAAATTGAAATCTGAATGAGTGATTATGACCATGTACATTTCACCATATAGTTTGAACAATCAGGAAATTCAGGTACAGAAAATAATAATAATAATAATTATCTAGGAAGAGCTTTCACAAAACAATACAACTGTATCACAGAAATTGCTTCAGCGTAGTAATAGCATTAAACTAAACAACTTCAACATAATGAAATCATGACAAGTTGACAACTATAATTTATCACAAATGATTAGTAAATTTGGAAAACAGGAATATAAGCTTACCATGAGAGGATTCAACATCCAAAATCAAATCAAGTGCATAATCATAGTAAGGAACTTGACTGCTTAACCCACAAAGGTTAAAATCATCTTGTATATAATCATCATCTACTTCACAAAAGAATTCATTTCCTCGCAGATTGCAAAACCATGAGATCCAAGACGTGTCATCTCCTTCAGAACCGCTAACATCCGACTCTTCACTGTCTGTTTCAGACTCCTCTACAAATAGTTATAAGATGTAAATCAGCAAAAATTTTGATAAGTTAAATAAAAATTTTGACTAGTGCAAAAATTAATGAGAACCTACAAATATGAGTTTGTGATGAAAAATGTCCAAAACCAAATAATACAAAACACAGTAAC
>JAJPGS010000945.1:0-101104 GCA_028654335.1 Alnus rubra
TGCAAAAATGCTTACCCATGCATAGAACCCTAATAGATAAACACAGTCCAACTAATGAAGCTGCCATTATTTTGCGTCTTTTTGTACTAACATATCGCTTGATGTTCACATGAGGAGTTTTTTATCCAAATAGTTCACTGATGTGCAGATTGCAAAAATTCTAAAGTTTTAGAGATTAATTTGAAACGTATGTGGAAGGAAAGGAATGATAGAAACTTTGTAGACAGGGAGAGGACGCTGGGGGGAAATTTTATCCTTGTTCTACGAAACATTGTATCTATGGATGGCGGTGTATATGTCTCCTCAGTCGATTAATTATAGTGACTTCCTTGTTCGTTTTGCTCTTTCTAGTTAGGTGGTTCCTTTTATATACTTCCTATGTATTTAAGGGTGCTTTACGTTTCCCATAATATAAATATATTATACTTCAACGAACTGTAAGCGAGTCGAGTTGGTGTAGGAGCGGTTCACGAGCCTAAACTAGCTGAGTTGAGTTTAAATGGGTTGGGCTCTAAATTTTTGTCCAAGCTTAAAATAATGGAACTCGAGTTGGGATTATTAGTGTCGAGTTCGAGCTGTTCATGGTTCATTTGCAGCACTAATCTAGATTGTTGTATATATTTGTATTAGAGCTGGCATTTTGTCACCTATACAAAGTAATACATCCTTAATATTTGGTTTAGTCCTGGTTAGTTGTTTTGGAGTTCAAATTTTTTTGGCTGGTTGGATGTAGTTTGATCATTGAAGATTGGGTTCAGTTCTGGCCCACATACCAAATTCGACGTGATTTTTATGATTTCTTTATTATTCTTTTTTCATATATGTTCATGGATTTGATATAATTTAAATATTTATGAATATAAACAAGTTGGCAGATTGGCCTTAGTTTTACTGGGTTGAGTTGTTATGAGCCTCACCCTAGCCAGCCCATTCTAAACATTTTAGGTTTTTCAGACTGATTTATTATATTAATATGTTTGAGTCTTATGTCATTTCATAGTGTGTTTGGTGAGGTATCTATAGTCTTATGCCAACTCTTAACATTTTCATTTGGATCTTTATCTGTGTCCCTCTCTTAGGTGAATATTCAGTCCTTTCTTCATCCATTAAAGCTCTTGATTTTGTTTTTAATATTGATACTTGGTGTGTTTAACCACCTATATGGAGTATGCAAAATGCACATATGCGTGCATTACCTATTTTTGTTCTTTTCAATTCACTTAATCGGTTGATTTGTATGTCGTGAAATTGAACAGTGCAACTTGTTCATCTTGTTCCTCTGAAATGTTTCTGATTTCTGGATGTTTTTTCAATGGGGTTTCCAGGAAATTGGAAGAGCAGAAACCAAAGGAGCAGAGACCCAAAGCAAGCGAGAATAAGCCTATTATGACAGAGTGATATCCACTTGGGCTTTTTATGTTTGAAATGGGTTGAGTGGTTGATGTTTGAACTGCTATTCTAAATGTCAACTTATTCTTGATTAAACCTATGGTTTTATGACTTTCCTTTTGACTTTGTAATGATCTCTGCTTGGACATGGATGTTATTTTGAGTTTATAATGGGATTATCAAGGACTGCTGGTTGACTTAAATAGGGTAAAGCTTTCTTTAGGAACAATTAAAGCTATATGCTCTGCCTTTGTTGGTTAAGATGCTGAAATTGTCAACAGTAGGCCCTTCTTGTCCATGTTTATATGGAAGTCATTATATTACCTGAGAACATCATGGGTTTGAGCCTTAAAGGTGGGGTCTGAGCTGAAATGAATTAGATTATTTACATCTAGCTCAGCAAATTTTAACTAAAAATCACCATTTTTATTTTTTATTTATTTTAAATAAATAAAATAGGTATCAACCTTTTTCAAAGCACTCTTTTTGCCCATTTTTACTATGGGGTTAGCCGCAATAACCTTTGGCTGCCCTGCCCAATGAGAATGCCCCCGGTGGCTGTTGCTAGTCCTTTGGTAGCCAGAGGCAAATGTCCAATGTCTGGGGATCCCATTCCTATGAGCAAACAAAGGCGTCAATATTTCCATTATTTTCTTTCTAAACAACAAATCAGTAGCTTCACATGAATGTTATGGTAAATATTTGATGTGAAATGAAACAAGAGTATGAATTGCATGAGTTATTTGAAACATTAGCACTGATAGCTTGGCATTCTCGTGAACTTTACTGCTCCATAAAAGGGCCAACTCCTTAATGAGAGCTTTTGTGGCCTTTCAACTGTCAAACAAGGAGTAATTAGACTAGAGTTTTCGTTGTGTTTTTTTAAATGTCACGTAGCTTTTAAAATATTATTAAATCAAAATCTAATAATGATATTTCAAATTTAATAGCATACATAACATTTGAATGATACAATGACTCTAATCCTCCTTATATCATTACTTGTAAAACAAGTGTTGTAATGCTATTCAAGTTCGGTGGTGTATGGCCGTACAGTATTGCCACCATAAACTAATGGGAGATAAGGCGACATGCAGGATGAAAGATAAATAATCAGTCTTTTCATTTTATTTAAATTACTAGTATTTTATTTAGGTTATCAGTTTTTACTTTTATGTTTTGATGGTCAATTATTATTATGTAATTCAATGATAGGTTTGGCTCAAAATTGGTCGAATTAGGGTTTAGATTTTTGTCGGTGTCTATTAAATGTGTTTTTGTACTCCAATGGATAAGATTGGATATCAATGAAAGTTATATTTTTCTAAACTATTGACATATTGATCTTTCGTTGGTAACGTTCTATCAAACCCCATTATTAGCCATGAGATTTTGTTCAAATAGAAACCATAGATTTTTTTCTTTATTTTTTGTTTTGTAAAAAAAAAAATAAAATAAATTCTTGTCTTGCCGTCAATGTATGCACATTGATTGTTTTCCATAGCAATCAGCGATCTACAACCACTAAAAATCATTATTAAATTTTAAATAAATTACTTTTAAATGTTACATCCAATAATAATTTTTACTGTCCAACCGTAATATCTTTGGGAGAGAGAGAGTGTGTAGCACAAAAAATAAAAAAAAAATAAAAAATTAATAAAAAAACCACGTTCTTCGATCAACACAGCCACATCTTCGTTCAGCCATCCCACCGACACAACACCCAACCACCGCCGTGCGGTGACGCCCATATCTATCGTCAACCCACCGCACCAGCAGCCCACGCCACCTGCAAGCCTTCTTTTTTTTTCCCGTCGTTATCGGTGGAGAGAAGCTCTGTTTGTTGGCTCAGAAACAAGAAAACAATGAAGTCTTTCTTTTCCTTTGGTCAACAAAGGCAAAGCGGTAGACAAAAAGAAGAAGAAGCTAGAAGCAAGTAGCAAGCTTTTTGCTATGGTCAACAAGTCAAGAAATAACAAAAGCAAGCATAAATAAAAGATTGCACAGTTCATAAAGGAAAATATCATGCTTGCATGTTTAAGATGGTATAATTTAATCGTTCGTAAACGTTTACTTATATGCCTCTAATACTCATCCACAATCCCGGACATCTTAACTTTACATCATTGCAAATCATACTCTAAAATTAATTAGGCATATTCCGAGATGTATATAAAATCTTAATCTTACACGTAAAATCCTAATCATGCATATAAAACCCAATTTATGCTTTAAACACCCTAATATCACCCTTTCTGCCTTCATTGATCGTTCGATTCTCAGGGGACGATTGATTGATATTTACCAGAATCCAATAATTACTAAAACCTTATGACAAAACCTAATCTCAAGTTTAACAAAGACTCTTGACAGTCTTAAAAAGCCTAACAAGCATCATCCATTGTGTTATACCCTGTTAAATACAAGCATGGTTTATGAGCATCATAAAAGACATAAAAGATTCTTGTAATATATCCTAATCCATTTGCTAATAATAGGAGATAAGTGCATTCAAGCGTAAAATGATGTGTGTTTTAATGTTGTTTGTTATTTAAAAGAAAACAAATCTTAGAAGTCTAGTTTCCTTGCATGGATCTAATTTTATAAAATAAAAATACCAACTTTAACTCATGGGATTAGAAAAACAACTAATTAAGCATAGTTAGATACGAAAATATACAATAAAATCGTGCATAAAAACTGAACCTAGATATTGTGATTAGCACATTATACCACAATGATAGAAGCTCTCTAAGCAAAACCTCCAAGAAAGCCCCCACCCCGTCCTTCCTCTCGATCTCTAGGGTTTAGGTTTCTAAAATGGGCAAAAATATGATCCAAGGTTCTTAATTAGTCCTTAAATATAGCTCTCCCACAACCATGCAGGTAGGCATCTATCAATTGATCAATGTGCCAAGTGCATCGATTGATCAATGGTGAGATCGATCGATCGATGCACTGAACCCTAAAAATTTTAAAACTCCTTTAGCACTTTTTGTGTAACACTTGTACATGTAGGCATATGTATATTCTTTTAATAAATTTGAAATATTGGTAACGACCCTATGGTTTTTAAACGGGTAATTATTTTAAAATAATTTCCACATAATTACCGGGGCGTTACAAAGAGAGAATTATCAATTTTTAGTGTTTTTTTTTTTAGCATTTTGGGAGTGAACAGTGCTCCATAAATTTTACACCAAATTGGGGAGCCGAATGGAGAGTAAAAAAGAGGCATTTTAGCATTTTGGCTCAACAAACTAAAAATTTCAGCAAAATAGAGAGCCTATAATGAGAATTATGCTCTATTATGCTGTGGAAGAGGGGCTTAACAAAATTAATATAGAGGGTGACTTGGAAATAGTTATCTCTATCTTCCTCAATCCATGGATTTCTTTGGATTGGGAATTGTACTCCTCGCTATTTGAAGTTGGTTGGCTCTTAAACTTCATCTCAATTTGTATCTTTTTGGAAAATTAACTTCATCCCATTGCCAACTGGTTTACGTATAATCTTACAAGATGGGCCGCCTTTACTGGTTGCAGCTGAAGCATTCTCACTTTGTTTCTCTCACAATAGTTGTCTTCCCAATTAGTGATTTAAATCCCTTCTAGTTTCTCTTTCCTTATTCTTTTCCTTTGTAGTTGCATTTTTGCCTTTCTTTCTTTTTTTTTTCTTTTTTTTTGCTCAGGAAAAGAAAAAAAAATGTTCTCTATTGAGCACAAAATCGGTGAAGTACTTAGACCACTCTCACAAATTTGATTGCAAATGCCTATGTCCATTTTTTTTTTGGAAAAAAAAGTACATATAACCCCCTTAAACTACTACCTCATTGTCAATATACCCCCAAACTATTAATTGTATCAATATGCCCCCCTAAACTATCAAAAAATGTCAATGTCCCCCTGATGACAAAATACCCTTAATAAAATATAAAAATAAAATAAAAACTAAAAAATAATTAAAAAAATATAAAATAACAGAAATTTATACAAAAAAAAAAAGTGGTTCTTTTTTAAAAAAATAAATAAAATAAAATTACAATTTTCTGTTATTTTTTCGTTTGATTTTTCTTTTTTAAAAAAAAAAAATCATTCTTTTTCGTTTTTTAAATTTAATAAAAAAACTAGTTTTTCTTCTTCTTATTTTTTTTTTCCATTTTTTTAAAATGTTTTTATAATTTACAGTTATTTTTTCATTTGATTTTTTTTTTTTTAAAAAAAAAAATCGTTCTTTTTTTGTTTTTATATTTCGTTTTTTTATTGAATTTTTAATTGTTTTTATGTTTTATTTTTTTAAAAAAAATTGTTAGTTTTAGTTTTTTTTTTTTTTTTTTTAATTTATCAGGACATTTTTGTCTTATTTTAAAAAAATTAAGGTCATTTTTGTTAGTCTTAGAGGAGACATTGACATTTTTTGGTAGTTTGAGGAGAGACATTGACACAATTAGTAGTTTATGGGGTATATTGACAATTGAATGGTAGTTTGACACAATCTGCAGTTAATCCAATATGTTTTTAGAGTTTGATTATAGCCTCTGAAGATTTGGCAGCAAGGGGGAAAGAAAAGAAAAGAAAAGAAAACCAATTGATATGCAAATAAAAATACTACGTACATGCTCCATAAAAGTGCTAGCAATTTGAACAGTTAATTGTAGATCTCGGTTTGCAAATCCTATACCGACATAGAATTGAAGACCAAGTACAAGGATGGCATTGATGCCTTGGTCAAAACGAGATGGGAAAGGAAATGTGGCAAAGCTTCTTCCATTGTGACCCCAGTAGCATGCCGGCAAAATCCAAAAGGGAAGCAAGAGACATATGGGTCCCTTTGAAGAGGTGAAAAGCCGGGGACATTGGGAGTGCATGCAAGGCCAGGGCATGAACTTGAGTGGCAATGAGTGGCTTCCCATGTGCAAATCCATCTTACCTCCCAACACCTCAATCACCATCTGTCTCCTAGCTATTTTCTAGTTTCATCCAAATTGAACCAAAAAGCTTCTAAGCATATATACATGGGTGGTTGCTATGTTGTAATCAGCATGATAACTAAAGGGCTACAATTTGATCTACTGACTCAAAAGCTAGGTATGATGGGTTGTAATTAATTCAAGGTAGTTGTGACATAAAAGCTACTATTAAGGTAGATTTTGACATTAGGGCTACTGCATTAGCAACATACATACGTGAAGCAAGAGTGGTTGAATAGTACTCATGTTTAAAGGATTCCATTCTAGTTAAAATCGAACTCGTTGGGATTGAGACATGTGTTCATTGTGTCTTGTTATAAAACGTGTCTGGCCCTATTCGAACGGATTCAGTTTCAATTAGAACCAAAGCCAAAGCAATCAACCTTTTGAAAGAAATCTAAGTTGTGAACAAGAAGTTTTTCAATTTAGGTCAAAAGATCGATAAAACCTTTTGCCTGCGATTTTGATGAAATTGAAGGTAGTTGTGCCATACATGATTACTACAGGATTGTCAACACACATACGATGGCATCGGAGAAGCAAGAGCCGTGGAATACTTATTTTTAGGGCTGATAATTTTTTACACGACTCGCTAATTCGCCATGAACTCAATTCGAAATTATGGTGTTATAATTGAAGGGTCTGATCCGTTTAATTAAATGAGTATAGTTAGAGTTAATCTATGTAGTCTTATACTTATGTCTCGATATGATCCAAATCTAACACATGACATAAGAGCTTGGTAATTTTTTGTCGCGACTCGCAAACCCAACACGAAATTAGCGGGTTTGGGTTGAGGGGTCTGACCCGTTTAATTAAATGGGTCAAGTTAGAGTTGACTTGTATAATCTTATACTAAATGCCTCGACCCAACCCAAACCCGACACATAAATACAAATTGCCACTCATAGCTATGTTTAAAGGATTCCATTCTGGTTGGAATTGAGACAAATGTCTCTTGTGTCTTGTTATAAGCCATGTGTCCCTATTTCAACTAAACTAAAACTAGACTCAAGCCAAACCCATGTTTAAATATGTCAACCTTTCTAACGAAATCTAGGATGTGAAGAGATGTGATTGCTTTAAGTTTTTCAATTTAGGTCAAAAGATTTACCTTTTGCAAAATATTGGAATAAAATTTGGTAAAAAGAGATTGAGGAAAGGAAAGTTTGACTGATATGTTCTGTTAGAGTACTATTTCTACTACTGTATTACTCTTATTTGGACCATATAATATCTGTTGATTATATTGCTTATAAATCCCTCAGTACGTCTTTTGAGCTCAGAAAATCATGTCTAGACAAAATTGACTACCAAGCTTCTTTCTTACTCGGAAACTACAGCAAATTTTTGGTGGACTCCTTGTTTACTATTTTGCAATTATTCTTGTAAATATCTTATGGATTTTTTTTTTATTTTTTATTTTTAATGTTATTAAGTAAATTGTTACATAATTATTATATTATTAAGATGACGTGACAGTAAAAATTAATATTTTTCGTTTTTAATAGGATCTTGAAGTTTGGAATTCATTGTTAAATTACGTGTTATTGGAAGTATAATATTTAAGTATATATTATCGTATTTTGTCTATATAAATCTCTGGTCTTCTTGTGTCATCACCCTTTCTTTTCTCATCTCAACTTTATATTATAACCTCATATAGCTTTTTTGAGATTTATTTATTTATTTTGACATGTCCACACAAGAAGGAGAGGTGTGATTCGAACTAGTGACCTTCGCTTCATGAGGCATGGCCCCCAGCCGATTGAGCTACCCATTGGGGACAGTTTTTTTGAGATTGTATTAAGGTGTTCAAAAAAATGTTTTTAGTATATAGAAAACTATGCAAAACAAAAATGTTTATTTGGTAAAAAACTTCAAAAAAAATATACTTTTTTGCCCTAAACTTTTTTTTTTTTTTTTTTTTTTTGGGAAAAGCTTGAAAATGAAGATTTTTCTCAAAAGCTTATTTGGATATAAAATTTCTATTTCCTAACGCAATCCTAAACAAACTCTAAATCTACAATGTTAATTTAATATTTATCTTAAAAATTGAAGCGATAGAAATAGATAAATTTAATTATTTAATTAATATTTTTAACACTCCTCCTTGTATGGGATCAAACAACATGTGGAATATTTTAATTGAAATTGCGGTAACCGTAGAGTTATGATTCAAAGTCACAACTTTTATTCTAGCTAATACCATATTTTAACACTTATTCCAAAAATATAAGTTTATAAAAAGAAATGAATTTAATTATTTAATTAATATTTTTAACACAATGCACAAAATCCTAGTGGCGACGGTTTTCTTTATTAACTTTAATCATATTACAAGGTACCTATTAAGGGATTAGGAAAAGCTTCTTACACAACAGCTGTGCACCAATCATCTCTCTAAGGAATTTGTATAGGCAATAGAGAAAGAGTAATGATTGAATACCACCCAAAGATACAACTTTTCACCACCTTGCTTATGTCCCCCACTACTTTTTGAATTTTTTTTATTTTTTAAAAATAAATTAAGGTAGGGGATCACCTTGTCACATAGGCAAAACGGTGAAAAGTTGTATCTTTGGGTGGTATTCAATCATTACTCATAGAGAAATGCAAGACATTATATAATTCTATTTAACATTCATCCAATAAAATTAACATGTTACTTTCAACTAACCATTGGATTATTCTTTGTTAAAAGAAATTTTTTAAAAAATCCAATAATTGATTTGGAATGCCAGATCAACATGATAAACTCAAAAATACGTAATGCCACCACCAAAAGCCACCACCTTCTCATCCACTGAAAGCCACCACCCCCATTCCTCCGCTGGATGCCATCGTGAACAACAACCCCTTTCCTCCGCCGCTGCAATTTTGATGGAAGATATTTCATGTTTGCCGAAAAATAGTGTGTGGAGCTTAAGGATTGGAGAAAGATAGGAGGGGAGTTTAGCAAACAGGGATTTGGCTCAATCAAATGTTTCAGCCTTAAACTTTAAGGAGGCTTTGGCGCTTTGCCATACTGTTTGAAGGCATTGGAGATCCATAAGAAGCACTTGGGGCAGAATTGGGTGGATGTTATATATGCTAGAACGATTCATGGGGTAATCTATACTGGGTTTGAGGAGCAAGAGAAGCCGGCGTTGGAGCAGAATGATTTGCTCGAAATCTGAAAACTAATTTCTGACAAAATTTCAGAGACGGAGAAAAGGGGTTGTTGTTCGTTGTGGCATCCGGTGGAGGAACGGTGGGCGGTAGTGTTCGGCGGAGGAGACAGCAGTGGCATTGATGGTCTTGAATGGGCATTATGAAATTTGTCGATGAATTGAAGATAATGGAAACAAAAAATATGGTGTTTTCAAGTTTATCGTGTTTAGCGTTTCAAGGTGACGTGTCATTCTCTCGTTGGAGGACACAAAAGACTTGATTTGTGCAAAATCCCTATAGTCTAGGCATATAATACATATAGATAACAAATATGTTATAGGGTTACAAAACTACACATTCAGTACAGGTAATTTACTAAAAGTCTTCCTTTGGCAGAAGTTGATTGGAAGTAATTTTGTTTGCAGCATAGAATTTGTACAGATTCCATGTAATTATTAACTATGACTTAACAGGGGGCTGTCTATGCAAATCTGAACAAAAAAAAAGGGAAAAGAAAAGAAAACATGGTGGTTATGGATAGACAGGAAAAAGTTTCTAAAGGTGCTTTTTCTTTCCAAGTGGTAGTTGCTCTCTCTCTCTCTCTCTCTCTCTCTCGCCAGTCTCCTCCCTTTATTCACGCCGCTCGATCACTTCCAAATTCTCACTTTTTCTCCTCCACTCCACTGCTAAAACAAAAACAAGAGGAAAGAAAGGTTTCCTACATCTCCCTTTCATTACAACCAAACCTTGCTCACAAAATGTCTGAGTTTTCTTTCTCAAACACCTTCAAGAAGACAGAATTCTCTAGCCTTCTCCTCTCTGACTTCTTCAAAATTTGTTTCTTCGTTCTCTCACACCCTCTCTACTTCTCCTACTTCATCTTCTTCTCCCCATATCTTCTCAAGTTCCTCTCTTTCCTCTCCCCTCTCTTCATCACCACCCTTCTCCTCCTCCTCGTTCTTCTCACTGTCTCTCCACACCTTGTCCAAGAAAAGCCTCACTCATCCGAATTGGGTTTTCTTGTCAGCACATCTCAAACTGTTTTGAACGTGTTGCAGCCAAAAGTGGACGATGACAGTGAAAGCTTTCACCAGTTTGAGGAGCTTGAAGTTTACAAGATTGTGTTCGACACCTCCAGCTTCGAAATCAGAGAGGAGGAACCTGTTGAAGTTTTGGAGGTGGAAGTTAAAGAAATTTGCTCATCACAAGCATATGATGAAGCACCGGTTGACAAGAGTTTGGTTTATGAAGACAAATCAGAAGGAATCATCAGTGAGCAGAGTATGGAAGTGAAGAGGCTGGAATGCCTTTTTCAAGAAGAGAATGAGTTAGAAAAAACCATGTCGTTTTCAAAGGAAGAAAAAGAAGTCAGCCCACCAGGCGTAGAGTCCTATAAAGTGGAAGAAAAGAAGAAGAAGAAGAAGAAGAAGAAGAAGACAAAGAAAAAGCATCCAAAGTGATGGAGATTAATGCTCCCAATCTTGGAAGCTTTGGTTCAATGAGGAAAGAGAAGGAGTGGAGAAGGACATTGGCATGCAAGCTTTTCGAGGAGAGACACAATGTGGAAGGAGGAGGAGGAGGAGAAGGGATGGATATGCTTTGGGAGACATATGAGACGGAGTCCAATAAGGGAAAAGGTGGCAGCAACAGGAAGAAAAGCGATGAGGATGATGATGATGAAGATGAAGAGGAAGACATGGATGAGCAGCTTTGCTGTTTACAGGCTCTGAAGTTTTCAGCAGGGAAGATGAACTTAGGAATGGGAAAGCCTAATCTTGTCAAGATCTCCAAGACCCTCAAAGGGTTTGGATGGTTGCACAATCTCAGCAGGCATGGCAAGAAAGGATACCGTTGAATTTTGTTCATGTTTAATTAATTTGCAATTATCAGATCATGTGTCATGTTTAATTAAGAATAACAAGTAAATATATATGCTCTTTTGTTTAACATTTCATTGATCATCGATCATGAACATGTGCTTTAATCTTTCTTCTCTTCAATTTTGTGGATAGTGTGCTTAAAAAGAAAATCATTAAATTAACTCTGCTATATATAGAGAGAGAGGAAGGTTTCTAGGTGAACTAGCTTTTAAGAGCAGCGTGGCAAAAATTCATCACGCCAAAAGCACAACATTGCTTTTCTCCACAGCTGCGATCATTCTCTGAAATTTGTTGGCTGCGCGTGGGTATGGCATGATCGGTGAAGTTCCTACCATATTAGCAATTAGCAATAAGTGTGTACTAGAAGGGGATCGGGTGTGTTGTTCTGACAAGTGCTCGGGTAGCTTAGGCCTTCCTGTTTGGGCTGCCCGAACAAGTCAGGTGAAATTCAGGAGGACACAGTTTCATTGCACCTGAATTTCATGATCCATAGAATTGGTCATGTCCATATTGCTCCAAGTAGCTTAGACCCACCTTTTTGAACTGTCCGAACACCTGTGTGAATAGCAGAAGCTCAAGTTATATTGCACGAAATCTAAATTCCACGATCCATGGAATAAGTGTCATTATTTTTACCAGATCTTAGTTTGTCCAAGTGGCATGGACCCACCTATTTGAGCTATCTGAAAATCCGTCCGAACAGGTGAAGCTCAGGTGTCCTCTCACATTACACTGTGCAATGAACAGTTTTATATTTCACGGAATCTAAATCCCACGATCCATGGAATAAGTGTCCTTATTTTTACCAAATCTTAGTTTGTCCAAGTGGCACAGACCCACTTGTTTGAGGTAAAGTTCGGGTATCCTCTTACATTACATTGTGCAATGAACAATCTTTATTTCACGAAATCTAAATCTCACGATCCATGGAATAAGTGTCCTTATTTTTACCAGATCTTAGTTTGTTCAAGTGGCACAAACCCACCTGTTTGAGCTGTCTGAAAATCCGTCCGAACAGGTGAAGCTCAGGTGTACGTCCTCTCACATTACACTGTGCAATGAACAGTCTTATATTTCACGGAATCTAAATCCCACAATCCATGAAATAAGCGTCCTTATTTTTAACAAATCTTAGTTTGTTGAAGTAGCTCAGACTGAATTACCCGAACACCTGTCCAAACAGGTAGAGTTTAGGTGCCCTCTCACATTACATTATTCAATAGACAACCATATTACATTATTCAATAGACAACCATATTGAACAGGATTTAACTCTCCTAGCTACCTCGATCATGCATTATAATAGAGAGAGGCCACAGCAATTGCCTCCAACCGAAAAAAGGTGTGGGTAACTATATAATAATGGTTTAAGGGCCCTTCAATTTATAATGTCACATGTTGTGCTGTGATTATATGCGAGACAACCAGATGGGAGGTGATCCATGATCCAACAGTCTTATTATGATATTTGGTAAACCTTCTTCATTAGCTATTAATACTTGCGTTCACATAGATCGAGTCGACCGGCATCCTAGGCAAAGCTAGCCGAGGATGCCATGATTCTTTGTTTGATCAAATTGGGTCGGATCTAGAATCCTAGAAGATTTGCATTGACTTCCTGCCTGGGTAGCCAGTCTCGTGAATAAGTTCAGAGTTTCCGTTCCTTTTTTGTTTTCTAACACAAAATTATTACGATAAATGTTACTATGTATTTTATTGTCTTTTATTTTTATTTATTTTTATGTGATATTGTAAATTCACCATTTTTTTTAATTAAAATTAATCTAAAAGTAAATTAACAATGTTACGTCAATTGAGAAGGACAAAAGAATGGTAGCATATTTGGATTATTATTGTATGTTCTAGAGCTAAAGTTAAGCAGCATATAATGAATAGAGTAATATTTGCTGCACAATATTTGTACACGCTTTGTACAACAAAGCTGACGTGAAAATTGCTGCACAACATTACACGATTTGTAAAAAAATTGAAAATAATTTTCACGTCAACTTTGTTGTACAAAGTGTGTACAAATATTGTGCAGCAAACATTACTCTAATCAATATGAAGGCCCTACGAAAGGATAAAGTAGAAAGAGTAATGTTATATAACATACTTTTGTTCCATAATTATCCGATAATATTAATTAGGCAGTCCCAATTATTTTTTTATTTTTTAACAAAGACTGATGAAAGGGTTGGTTGAGAGCGCCATGTTACCATTATAAGATAATTGTAGGAAAAAAAAATGTTGTTTTTAGCATTACTCAATTAGAAATGAAATTTGGGTCCTGATAAATACAAGAATTGAGTTTTTTTATCCTACTACTATCATATAATGCTAACGTGACAATTCCAATCAACCATTGCATTTTTATTTTTATTTTTTTCAAGAACTAATTTAAAAATTGATTAAGATTATTACCTCAACATATTACAAAATAATTATTAAATAATAATGTAATTTATAGAATTACTCTTTAGTTTAACACAGTGGACTTGGTATGATGATGATTGCTCGGATTTAAAAGACAGCAAAGAGCAAACAAGTAGATTTTCTTGGTCCAAACAATAAATGGGTATGTCACGTGTCCACATGACAAATCTGATAGAATTTTAAGCCTCTCCACCTACGTTAAACTTTTGATAAAAATGTAAATTCTCTTTCCCATTTTATTAAAATTCAACTTCTTTAAATAAATTACAAAAATATGATTCTTAAGCAACTTTTTAAATGTTAGATTACTTATCATCTTAATCCTATCATGACTTACACTTCAAAAAAAAAAATTTTAAAAAAAAATTCTATCATGAATTAAAAGAAAGGATAAAATACAAGATAAATTATTCTCATCTTAGACAAGATTTCTTTCTTTTTCTTTTTCTTTTTTGTTTTGTTTATAAAAAAATAAAAAATAAAATAAAAAATCTAGTGTTATAAATTTGTAATTTTTATTTTTAATATAGGAGAAAATTTAAGAAGAGGAAGCCAGCTTGTCTCCATCGCATAGTTATTTGCTAGCTCAGTTCAAAAAAGTTTGGGGGACCCAAAGACATTAAGGACAAATTAAATCAATCATGACTTTTTTCAACATTACGCAAAGAGTTGTTAGATTTATTTAAATAAATAAATAAAATTATTTATTTTGAATATTTTAAATAATTACAAAATATATTTTATATCTAAAAGTTTAATGTGCATTTAATTAAAAAAACCAAAAGCTAACCCAATAAACCGAGTTCACCAACCAGTCAACACACAGAATTCTCTCTCAAACCACTTTCATGCCACTTGGCCACCTTCACGCCACGTAGACTATTTTAATAAAGAAAATACTCAAATTACAACAAGTGCACTACACCAAGGCACATTGAAGGGGACCCACATGTGTAGGTCCCATCTCAATGTACCTTGATGTTGTGCACTTGTAGTGTACTTGTTGTGCACTTGTTGTGCATGTATCATCTCCCTTTTAGTAATCACCTCGTGATCCCCAAATCTCAAGCATATGGCGCGAGGGAAAGTGAAGGAACGTAAGATAAACCACTTCAAAGACTATTATCGAGAAGGAACCGACATGGAGCAGTTGAGGACATGCCATTATAAAAGGCAATCTACAACCAGGTAAAAGAAACCTTTGGTCTCTTCTAAAAACTTAGCCCTATTTTGTGCCTTTCAAATTTTGAAAAAGATTAACATGTTATTTAAGGATTTTGTGGTTACAAGAGAGATTAATATGCTCTTGAAGGTGTCCATTAAGTTGGATTTAGTGCTTACAATTTGTGACCATTGGATCAAATGATTTTGGACCATTGAATGTATCCAAAATCACTATAAAGATATGATCATTTGGCTACATGCATATATACACAAGCAAATAGCTTTTTTCTTGTCTCCTAAGAATTTCTTTTGTACAATTCGAGTGTTTCAGTTCACTCTAGAAAGTGCTAATTCTAGAGCGATTATAGGGCTTCATTGTATCCTGAGAACGTTTTGTCAAAAACCTTTTAGCACTTTAGAAAGTGGATAAAATAAGTTCTAAAGATATCCTCGTTGTGATTGAGTTTAAATTCTATATTTCAATATTTTTTGCCTTCATAATTCCCTTTAATTCTATAATTTTTCAACCGTCTAAATATCTCAAAATATGATCCAAAAGCATAGAGTAATTCTAAACGTTGTCATACCTGTCTCTCTTGTGTTCATCTAGTAATCAATCACAATTCTAATAATAATTTTAAAAGTTACATCATTATTATAGGGACATTTTCAATATTCCAACGAGGAAACCTGTCCCATACAATGTTCCAACGGTAGAGAACAATTTTAAAAATGCATCATTATTGTATGTATATTTTTATAAAAAGGTAACAGCTTAAAAATGTAACTATAGAAGATGACAATCTAACCAATTAAAATGAAAAAAAATTAAAATTAATATGTTCTCTTATCATGCTTTTTTATGGCTTGTGATGTTGGAAGGAAAATACATAATAGAAAGCCCGCCCATATTGAATAATTCACTGGAGACCCTCCAATTTATGGTTGACAATTCCTTGAACTTTTCTGTCTCTTGTTTCCTAAATTACTTCATGCACGGTGTGGGTGGGATGGTTTGTCTAGCGTTGGATGATGATTAGGGGTGGACGGAATATTTGATTGTCACCTACGGCCTATTGATCGCCACTAACCGCCTATAGACTTTCGGCAGTTGGTAGTCCTAATAAAAAATTTATTTCGATGTTAGTTCTGTTTGGTGGGCGATAGAATTTTTATTTCGACGGTTAGTTGAACCGAACCGAATTGTGATTAATTGTTTAGCCCAAAACAACCCATTTTGGCCGATAAAAATAGGCTTGACCCAACATAAAAAGCCCACGACATTATGGCTCGTTTGGATGTGCGATTTTTTGAAAAATTCGGATATTGAGAGAATTTGTTTTTTTAAATTATATTTAGATTGTTTAGAAAACCTAAGACAAAATTAGAAAAAGTTGAATAAAATTTGAGTAGAATTTGAATTCTAAAAAACATTATTTAAAAAATCAAAACTATCCAAACATGCCATAACCGACTTCACCGAGTTAATCGAAATAGTCAAAATTTATTCATATCAGTATAAAGTCGGTTAATTAACCGACTTTTTCTGGTTCGGTGGGTAAAAATTTCTTTATCTCTACTGATTTAATCGATATCCAGTCCTAATGATGATAACTAATGTTATTAGTGTTACGTTATTTAAAAAAATTTAAATAACATGACTATATATATATATAAAAATTAAACTAAAAAAAAAAAAAATCATTTTCAAACTTAAAATGAAGAGGATCTTGATGTGATTGTGACCAAACTTGAATGGATTCTTTTACAGGCTGAACTAATTACATATTCTTCCTTAAATTTCTTAATCCCCACTAAATGATGATGGTAAATATTGTTAATCCCCCTCCCCCTTTTAGAGGCCAGACAAATTACAAGCATAAGCTCGTTGAAGGAGCTTGAGTGTTGTACTGTGTTAAATCATTAGTGTAGGTTTAAACACTTTTTTAATAGGTGCAGTTTAATACGTGAAATAATTAATTAAAATGAGAAGTAAATGGTAGATGTAATATTAGTGGTTGTATAGAATTTTAAGATAAATAGTAATTTAATATACTGTTAGTTTTTGTATGGACTTTGTGAGTGGACAATAACTTTAATCCTCTTATTTTGACACTTTACCCAAAGGACAATTTTTAAAGTTTTGGTAAAAAAGAGTCATTCCCGTGACTCGATTTCCATCCAAAGTGACGGACAATATAGGCAGATGGTATTTTTTACCACCGTGAGGTACATTGAATAGTATATTTTCGATTTTTAAACATTGATTTCAAGAACTAAAATGTAATTTTTATTATTATTATTTTTTTCTTCTAATTCCCTAAATCTTTTGCACCTGGACGGCGGGACTGAAGAGGATAACGCTAGATTGAGACCGGTAGGTTGAGATTTGATTACATGACCATAGATTTTTATTTTTTTTAAAAAAGAAAAGAAAAGAAAAAGAAAAATAAATTATGACCAATCTTTATGTGTCCTGTCGATCTTTGACTTCTGTTTTGGGGTCGACTCATTATTTGATTTCACAAACATTACTCAGTTTTCTTTTGGTTTTTGGCTCGTTTAAAAATTACTTTTTAAGTTTCCAAAAACAAAATACTTCCTGAATTTTCATCATTTCAAAAATTAGTACCTTCCATCAACGTTTTATCTAGGATCCTTTTGTTTTGAACTAAAATATATATATTTTTTTTGTTAGAAAATAATTTCAATTGAAAATATTTTGTTGGCGTTTGGCTCGTACAAAAAATAGCGATTAGAGCAATTGCCGGTGACGGCATAAAAAGACCGGCAACTTTGGTGGCAGCTGGCGACCTTTAGCAGGATTCCGACAATCTCTGGCAGTGGCGGAGAATAAACTGTAAGAGATAATGCGTGCAAAAATAAGAGTTCAAATTCAAAAAAGGGTTTATAATAATAAAAAACGAAAACAATTTTCTGAATCCATCATTTTTTTTATAACACCAAACATAAAAAAACAAATATTTTTTATGCCGACCGAGCTTAAATTGTTGACGAATTTGTTTCATGTCAACTAGGGACCACATCAATCAATAGCCATGTAATTAATCACTACCCATGAAATAACAATTTTATCTTTAAAAAAAAAAAAAAACAAACAAACAAACGCATGTGTTGTGTGGCGGCCTCCAACCCCGCTGCACATGAGTGTTTATATATATATATATATATAATTTTACATAGAACTGGCGACTAGCTACGTAATAGAAATTTCATCAGCAATTTGAAAAAAAATAAAAAATAAAAAACTAACGGGATTGATTCTTAAAGTGACGAAATCCAGGAAATGAATTTTATTTATTTATTTTTTGAGGCGTACGAACTAATTTTTAAATTCCTCAAAATCAAGGGATTAATTTTTTATTTTCCCTAAAACTTTTAATTTTTTATTGAACAAATATTTCCATGAACAGTCTCACAGACCAATCAAGTTTTGCCATGTGTATTTTGTTATGTGTTTTTCCTTTTCCATGTTGTATTTACATATAAAAAAAAAAAGAAAAGAAAAGGTTTGCCATGTCTAATTCCTATTCTAGTGTTCATAGGTCCACAAATACACTCTTTGTCACCAATCGATGTTTCCATCAGTTTTTTTTTTGGGCCATTTTCCAACTAGTTTTCAGTCTCAAAAGTCAAAATCCATTACTTTCAGCAGTTTTTTTAGGCATGATTGGGGGTAATAATTGTTTTTTTATTATATTTTATGATTTTTTTAAAACATGTTTTTGTTATTTTTAGAATTCAAATTCTAATAACATTTTATTCATTTTTTTTTAAAAAAAATTTATCTCAGTTTTTCTAAACCATCAAAACATAATTTCAAAAACTAAGTTCTCTCAATAATCACAATTTTGAATATAATATAAAATAGTAGAATATAATACAAAAAAATCGTACACCCAAACAAGCTCTTAAGCATTTTCTAGTCCACTTTCACTTTTATCTTTCAAGTTTCAAGTTTTAGCTTTTTTGGAATATCTTTATTGTAATTTTATTATTTCTTGATTTTCTAGAATCTTTTATATTGCAAGGATTATATATATATATATTTTTTTTTTCCTGGTATAAATTTGTACTATTCAAACCCATTCTTAATCATTATAAAATTATAATTAGATTACTTCTCTACCTTGTGGGTGGATTCAAGATGATATCTTTACACTATCATGCTGAATCACGTAATAAAATATATATTTTCACCTTTTTTAAAAGCAAATCACAAGCTTGTACATAGTTCAGAATCTATTTGGACATGTGATTTTACAAGTTAAAAATATATTTTTGGAAAAGTACACATCCCATTTAAACTACTACTTAATTGTTAATATACTCCAAAAATTACTAATTGTATCAATGTTCCCTTAAGACAAATAAAAAGACAAAAATGACCTTAATTTTTTTTAAATAGGACAAAAATGTCCTTATAAATTCAAAAAATAAAATAAAATAAACTTAAACAAAAAATAAAAAAATAATAGCATTATTTTTTTTTAAAAAAAAACAAGTGAAATAAATTAAATAAAAAACGATAAGAAAAAAAAAAGAACGATTTTTTTTAAAAAAACAAATGAAGAAATTACTGAAAATTATAAAAACATTTTATTTTTATTTTTTTAAAAAAAAAAAAAACTAAAAAGAAAAAAGAAAACCAGTTTTTTAATTAAATTAAAAAAAATGAAGAAATAACTGAAAATTATAAAAAAAAAAAATTAAAAAGAAAAACCAGTTTTTAATTTTTATTATTATTATTTTTTTGTATAATTTTTTGTTATTTTATATTTTTTTAATAATTTTTTGAGTTTTTATTTTATTTTAATAATTTTATGAATGTTATTTTTGTCATTAAAGGAACATTGACATTTTTTGGTAATTTAGGGGAGGATATTGACACAATTGGTAGTTTAGATGAGACATTGACAATGTGGTTGTAGTTTGATGGGGTTATATCTACTTTTTCCTATATTTTTTAACAAAATTATGAAAAATTGTCTTGTTTGAAAGTGTGTTTGAAAAAAATTACAGTTTGAAAACATGAAAAAAGTCTCCTCACCCTTTTAGAGGCCAGACAAATTACAAGCATAAGCTCGTTGAAGGAGCTTGAGTGTTGTACTGTGTTGAATCATTAGCGTAGATTTAAACATTTTTTTTAAGAGGTGCAGTTCAATACGAGAAATAATTAATTGAAATGAGAAGTAAATGACAGAGACAATGAAGCTGTTTGGCAACCCATTGATAAATTTTCAATTCCCCTTTTATTTCTCCCAAAAAAATCAAATAAAAAACATTCTACTTGTTTTACACTTTTTACATCACATCAATAATTTTTTATTACTATTCGAATAAAAAAATTTACTACAAAACAAAACATTTTCATTTTTCCATAAAACATTAACAAATTTTATATCACATCAATCACTTCTTACTACTATTCAAATAAATATTCAATTTCACAATTACTTATCAAACAACTCCAAATTATTACCCTTGCCAAACAAGCCCATTAAGTACGTGGGGTCTGATTCTTTCTAAAAGTCAATCATATACTATAGCTTCCCCCCCGCCCCCCCTAAAAAAAACTTATTTTGCTCCCTTCTGACTTAGAGACCATTTAGTTCTGTAATTTTGCAAGCCAAAAGTACATTTTTATTCAAAATCATGGAAAAATATATTGTTTAGGAGTACATTTTTCAAAATTATATGCAAATATGTGTTTTTAAAAACACTATTTTAATGATCAAACTGCGATTTTACCAAACGCTTAAATACTTTTTAAAATCATACGTTTTGAAAATCGCTATTTTTAAATCACACATTTTGAAACTGCAAAACCCAACCGATCTCAATAAATATTTAAAAGAGTTGAAGTACTACGTTATCCTAGCCGAGGATCAAGGGTATATATGTTTTATTATGTAATAACATGCTTATAAACCTTGTTCGGAGTTGAAATTCATAACCTCATCGTTTTAGTTAAATTAAATCCCAATTAATTAAGGCATGCCAAAAGAATATATATATCCTATTTTTAGCCCTAACCAAATCCACAATAACTTTTTTAATTTTCTTCTATCTCACTAAAAATTAGGTCAAAACCAACAAGATGAACAGTTTTGGGTGGACCTCACATACTATTCCAATATTAGTGGTTGTATAGAATTTTAGGACAAATAGTAATTTAATATACTGTTAGTTTTTGTATGGACTTTGTGAGTGGACAATAACCTTTTTTTTTTTTTTTTTTTTTTAAAAAAAAAAAATCCTCTTATTTTGACACTTTACCCAAAGGACAATTTTTAAAGTTTTGGTAAAAAAAATCATTCACGTGACTCGATTTCCATCCAAAGTGACGAACAATATAAGCGGATGGTTTTTTTTACCACCGTGAGATACGTTGAATAGTCTATTTTCGATTTTTAAACATTGATTTCAAGAACTAAAATGTAAATTTTTATTTTTTATTATTTTTTATTTTCTAATCCCCTAAATCTTTTGCACCTGGACGGCGGGACTGAAGAGGATAACGCTAGATTGAGACCGGTAGGTTGAGATTTGATTACATGACCATAGATTTTTTTTTTCTTTTTTTTTTAATTTTAAAAAAGAAAAAAAAAAGAAAAAGAAAAATAAATTATGATCAATCTTTATGTGTCCTGTCGATCTTTGACTTCTGTTTTGGGGCCGACTCATTATTTGATTTCACAAACATTACTGTTTAAAAATTACTGTTTAAGTTTCCAAAAACAAAATACTTCCTGAATTTTCATCATTTAAAAAATTACTACCTTCCATCAACGTTTTATCTAGGATCCTTTTGTTTTGAACTAAAATATATATATATATATATATATTTTTTTTGTTAGAAAATAATTTCAATTGAAAATATTTTGTTGGCGTTTGGCTCGTACGAAAAATAGCGATTAGAGCAATTGCCCGTGACGGCATAAAAAGACAGGCAACTTTGGTGGCGGCTGGCAACCTTTAGCAGGATTCTGACGACCTCTGGCGAGTGGTGGCAGTGGAGAATAAACTGTGAGAGATAATGCGTGCAAAAATAATGAGCTCAAATTTAAAAAATGGTTTATAATAATAAAAAAGGAAAACAATTTTATGAATCTATCATTTTTTATAGCACTAAACATAAAAAAATATTTAAAAAAAATAAAAAATAAAAAGTTCAAAGATTTTTTATGCCGACCGAGCTTATTAGATTGTTGACGAAATTTGTTTCATGTCAACTAGTGACCACATCAATCAATAGCCATGTAATTAATCACTACCCATGAAATAATTACCTTTGAAAAAAAACAAAAAAACAATCAAACTAACAAACGCATGTGTTGTGGGGCCTCCACCTCCACTGCACATGAGTTTATATATGGAAATTAATAGATTTACAACACCATCACAACAATTGCACAACATCCCCTCACATGGGGTGGGGTCCAGTGTGTGGGGCCCACTCCCATGTGAGGGAGTGTTGTGCAATTGTTGTGGTGGTGTTGTGTAGAAATCAAACATAGAACTGGCAATTAGCACGTAATAGAAATTTCATCAACAATTTGAAAATAATAATAATAATAATAATAACAACAACGGGATTATTCTTAAAGCGATGAAAACCAGGAAATGAATTTTATTTATTTATTTATTTTTTTAGGCCTAAGAACTAATTTTTAAATTCCTCAAAATCAAGGGATTAATTTTTTATTTTCCCTAAAATTTTTAATTTTTTATTGAACAAATATTTCCATGAACCGTCTCACAGACCTATCAAGTTTTGCCATGTGTATTTACTTATAAAAAAATAATAAAAAAAATGGTTGGCCATGTCTAATTCCTATTCTAGTGTTCCTAGGTCCACAAATACGTTCTTTGTCACCGATCGATGTTCCCATCAGTTTCTTTGGGCCATTTTTCAACTAGTTTTCAGTCCAAGTCAAAATCAATTACTTTCAGCAGTTTTTTAGGCATGATTGAGGGAATAATTGTTTTTTATTATATTTTATGATTTTTTAAAAACATATTTGGGTTATTTTTTAGAATTTAAATTATACAAATATTTTATTTATTTATTTATTTTTTAATTTTATCTCATGTTTTCTAAACCATCTAAGCATAATTTCAAAAAATAAATTCTCTCAGTATTCTTAATTTTAAATATAATACAAAATAGTAAAATATAATAAAAAAAAAACACAAACCCAAACGAGCCATTAAGCATTTTCTAATCCACTTTCACTTGTCTTTTCTCTTTCAAGTTTCAAGTTTTAGCTTTTTTGGAATATCTTTATTGGATTATTTTTGGTAGTTCTAAGAGTTTAATGTAATTTTATTATTTCTTGATTTTCTAGAATCTTTTATATTGCAAGGATTAGGATTTTTTTTTTCCTGCTATAAATTTGTACTATTCAAACTCATTCTTTATCATGATAAAATTATAATTAGATTACTTCTCTACCTTGTGGGTGGATTCAAGATGATATCTTTACACTATCATGCTTAATCACCTAATAAAATATATATTTTCACCTTTCTTAAAAGCAAATCACAAGCTTGAAGCTTGTACATGGTTCAGAATCTATTTGGACATGTGATTTTACAAGTTAAAAGTATATTTTTGAACAAAATTATGAAAATTGTCTTGCTTGAAAGTGTGTTTGAAAAACATAATGGTTTGAAAACATGAAAAAATCCACGTTTTTAAATCACAATTAAATGGTTTTTTTTTTTTTTTTTTTTTTAAAAAAAAAACGTACAATTTTAAAGATTGAACCGCGATTATATCGAATGTTAATTACATTTTTAAAAATTATGCTTTAAAATCACCATTATTTGAACTATACATTTTGAAACCTCTAAAACAAACTAATCCTAACACTTTAATTTGTTATTTTTCTGGAAACACCGATTGTATGCGTACGACTATAACATACTCTAGGGCCGTGTCAATTATTTGGCACATTCTTTTTTAATTTTTGTTTATTTTTATTGAACATGTTATGTTGAAGCTTATTATTAGATTTTCCAACCCTTTTTTCTGTAATTTTCGTCCCTTTCCCCGTTCCTTGTTTGTAATAATTTTAGAAAAAACAAAAATAAACCAATAACATACACTAAAACCTAGATTAGGCCCTTATATATATATAAAGTAATAATAATAGCACTAGTAAATGTACAATATTTTAAAACAAAACAATTCATTAATAATAATAATAAGAAAAAAAAAACATATATCTTCTTAAACTATAATTCAATTGTCAATGTCTTCTCAAACTATCAATTGTGTCAATATCCTCCTAAATCCAACAAAAAGACAAAAATGACTATAAATTTGATTAAAAAAATAAAACTAAAAAAAATTTAAAAAATTTAAAAATTAAAGGAAAAAGATTTTTTATTTTTTTAAAAAAAAAAAAACAAACGAAAAAAATAAATGAAAATTATATATAAAAACAATTAAAAACAAGTTTTTGTTTTTTTATTTGTTTCTCTTTGTATAAATTTTTGTTATTTTTGATTTTTTAAATAATATTAATGTTTTTATTAAGGGTATTTTTGTCATTAGGGGGACATTAACATTTTTTTTTGTAATTTAGGGAGGGAGATTGATACAATTGATAATTTATGGATAATAATTATAATGATATTGACAACTAGGTAATAATTTAAGAAAAATTTTACCTAAAAATAACTTGTAGTTGTATGCTGAGTTGCTCACTTAATACTAGACATTAATGAACCTCGTTGATATTAATCAATCATGAAACTTTATTAGTTTTTATAACTAAATGCTATTTTTTAAAAATAGAAATTTTAGATCCAATCAACAAGAAGGATGAGTTCATTTATAGTTCATCTCATTATTTGATTAGATTCAATTAAATATTTCTTTTTCTTTTCCGATAAGTAAAATTGTCAGAAATGTTTCCACTATTACTTCTAACCAATAGCATCGCTTAATGCCACCGTCAGGTAATTCAAAATTATTCTAATGCTAATCAAGAGTGTCTATAATTTATTCCGAACCAGATTTGCGGTCTAATATTGCAAAGAACCATATTTCTTTTGGTGTACATTGATCCATCATATACTCCAATAACTCAACAAAGTTATTTCTGTTCTTTATCCTAATGCCACACGTTCCTCATACATCTTTTGCCGAAATACATTCTCATAGAATATGATAGGTTGATTCACCCTCCATCTCACAAAACTGACAAACTAGGTTTAGAACAATACTTCGCTTTTGCATATTCACTTTTGTAGAAAGAATATTATGACAAACTCACCATAGAAGCTAATGATAAAAATGTAGAGGCTTTGATCTCCACCGGCAATCCTGTCCTAGAAATATGGAAAGCTCCACTCATTGGTATGTATAAAATTAATTGGAATGTGGTCATTGATTCCAAAAATATGCTCATGGGTATTGGCATTATTGTAAGGGATTGCGGAGGGCAGGTAATTGCAACAAAATGTCAGACTATATGTGTAACTGTGTAAGGCAAGAACTTGTGGTGGCTGAAGCCCAAGCAGCTTTGTGTTCTGAAAAATTTTGTTACGATCTAGGACTCCAGAATATTATTCTAGAAGGGAACACTTTACACGTAGTTAATGCGGTCAAAGCAAATGGTCTAAACTGGTGTAGGTACGGACAATTGGTGGCGGATATACAAATAGTTCTTTCTACTTGTTGGAGTTGGCAAATTAGCCATATCTGTAGAGTGGCAAATTTTGCGGCAAATGGTCCTGTTAAGGCAGCAGTAAAACAAATTATGAATAGAATATGGATTGAATAAATTTTTGAGGGTATCCGTAATGTTGTAATTTTCAAGCAATATGCTCGTGCTTCAAAGAGTGTTAGAATCTTGTTCATTTCTAGAGTCTTTGCTCTAGCTTTCCCGATTAAATGAATAAAGTTCAAAGATTTATATATATATTAAAAAAAAAAAAAGGTTGTCTATAATTTTAGAGTAGCCTATTATATAATTTTTTTTTTTAAAAAAAATTAATCATTATTTTTTAAATGGACAAAATTTTTCTAAAAAAAAAGATTCTCTATAATTTTAGAGTAGCCCATTATGTGTATATATATATATATATATATTTTTAAAGAAATTTAATCATTTTTTTTTAAATGGACAGAATTTTTCTTTTATATTGGATTGATTTTTTGTTTTCAATTTAATTTATGAAATTGTGGTCTGTCCTTAACATGTAAAAACATGTTTATTTTATAATACATAGCACATGAGAAGCAGATACTTTGTAAATAGGCTTTTCTCAAACATTTTTAATGTTATTAAAAAATTACGAATTTTTTAAATACTCAAGAAATTTCATTACAATTTTATAAATTAAATTATTGATATTTTACTGTATTAATATTATCACTTTTAAAATATGATAACTAGAGAACAGGTGAAGCTAGCGATAAATAATAACTTAATAAAATAATAAATATTAATGTGACTGGATCTTCCTTATTTAGTTTAAAAATTATGATTGAAATTAAAATAATAATAATAATAATAATTTATATGATAAAATAATTCCTGACAGCAGCGATCCCCGCGTTATCATCACCTGCCAGTTAACATATAATCTCATCAAAAATAGTTTACAAAGAAGAAAATTCCGAGTCGGAGCCAACAGTCTCTCTCTGTCTCTCTCTCTTTCGCACACTGACAGCAATCATTTTCCAGTTCTCAAATCAATCAAACCCGACGAAAATGGCGAACCATCGGACCGCACGTACGGCGGAGAGAGGAGCCGGCGTGAGGTTCAGCTTCAGAGTGTTGGGCTGGGCCATCACAGTGGCTCTCTGCCTCTTTTTCACTTTCTCTTTTCTTTTCACGTCTCGCACCGACACTTCCCACCTCCACCACCTTGTAAGTCTCTCTCTCTCTCTCTCTTCATCTCAGATCTGATTTCCGGGAAAAAAAAAAATTTCCGAGGAACAAACCGGTTGTTTCTTGTGTGAAGGATTTTTTTTTTTTTTTTTTGGGGGGGTTTTTTTCTTCTCTGTAGCAAGCGTTGTTTCGGCTTGAGTTACGGTTTAACTTCTGGATCTTATCATTACGGATCCGCGGGAATAAATGTAATTAACTAGTTAGGTTCTCTTTCCCGGGAAAATTGTTTTTCTTTTTCTATTCTCTCGGGAAACAAACAGGTTTCTAGTGTGGAATTTCACGGTAAATGCGGGAAATTCTTGTAGTTGAAACATGTTGTTTAATTATTTGCTTACTTACACTGGATTGATATGAAATTAGGGTTTCGACTCGGGTTCATATGGATTGGGAATTACGAGAAGATCCGTACTCGCGCTCAAATCGGACCCTCTCAAGCCCCGGCTGGACCAGATCCGGAAGCAAGCGGACGACCACCGGTCATTGGCTCTGGCGTACGCTTCGTATGCGCGAAAGCTCAAGCTCGAGAACTCCAAGCTCGTTAGGGTTTTCGCCGATCTCTCGCGGAACTACTCCGATCTCCTCAACAAGCCCTTGTATCACGCTCTCTACGAATCCGACGCGCCCTCCCTCGATGAATCGGTGTTGCGGCAATTCGAGAAGGAAGTGAAGGAGCGAATCAAAGTGACGAGGCAAGTGATCGCGGAAGCGAAGGAGTCTTTCGATAACCAGTTGAAGATCCAGAAGTTGAAGGATACCATTTTTGCAGTGAATGAGCAGTTAACCAAGGCAAAGAAGCAAGGAGCTTTCTCGAGCTTGATAGCCGCGAAATCGATACCCAAAAGCTTGCATTGCCTCGCAATGCGGTTGATGGAAGAGCGAATCGCCCATCCGGAGAAATATTCAGATGAGGGGAAGCTGACTCCACCGGAGTTGGAGGATCCGAAGCTTTACCACTATGCGATTTTCTCCGATAATGTGGTTGCAGCGTCGGTGGTGGTCAATTCGGCGGTGAAGAACTCGAAGGAGCCTTGGAAACATGTTTTCCATGTTGTGACTGATAAGATGAATCTCGGTGCGATGCAGGTTATGTTCAAATTGAAGGACTATAATGGAGCGCACATTGAAGTGAAGGCAGTTGAGGATTACAAGTTCTTGAACTCTTCTTATGTGCCGGTGCTTCGGCAGTTGGAGTCTTCAAATCTTCAGAGGTTTTACTTTGAGAATAAGCTTGAGAATGCAACAAAGGACACCACGAACATGAAGTTTCGGAACCCAAAGTATTTGTCAATACTGAATCACTTGAGGTTTTATTTGCCGGAAATGTACCCGAAATTGCATAGGATTTTGTTTTTGGATGATGATATTGTGGTTCAGAGGGACTTGACAGGGTTGTGGAAGATAGATATGGATGGGAAGGTGAATGGGGCGGTGGAGACATGTTTTGGGTCGTTCCATCGCTATGCACAGTACATGAATTTCTCACACCCTTTGATTAGGGAGAAGTTTAACCCAAAAGCTTGCGCGTGGGCTTATGGGATGAACTTCTTTGATTTGGATGCTTGGAGGAGGGAGAAGTGCACGGAAGAATATCATTACTGGCAGAATCTGGTAATGATTTGATTTTTTCTCTGTTAATATACTTGTTTTCTTGCTTTTACCATGATTGAGCAACATTTGGTGCCTATAAACAGTACTGATTTCTCTGTTAATATACTTGTTTTCTTGCTTTTACCATGATTGAGCAACATTTGGTGTCTATAAACAGTACTGAGCTCCAATGATTTTATTTTACAACCTGTTTTGGTTGCAAATTCTGATGCACTAGTTTGAACCAATTGATCTTGTATTGTTGCTTTCTAAACACCCTGCTTGTTTTGTTGCTTTCTGCTGCTAGAGTCTTCAATTTCAAGAAAGTTCATTGAACATCGTGGTCTTTTGTGATTAATATGTTTTCTTTTGCATTTTTGTAGGACGATGTTTTTGTCAATAATTTGTTTTCTTTTGCATTTTTGTAGGACGATGTTTTTGTCAATAATTTGTTTTCTTTTGCATTTTGTGGGTTAGTCAGTACTGTACTATATCTTTTGCTAGGAGCTTTGTCTAGGTTAGTATTAACTGATCATGGTAATCTTGTTGCAGAATGAGAACCGTACGTTGTGGAAATTGGGGACATTGCCCCCAGGTCTAATCACATTTTACTCAACAACGAAGCCACTCGACAAGTCATGGCATGTTCTTGGACTTGGTTACAATCCGAGCATTAGCATGGATGAGATCCGCAATGCTGCAGTGGTGCACTTCAATGGGAATATGAAGCCATGGCTTGACATTGCCATGAATCAGTTTCGACCCCTTTGGACAAAGTACGTTGACTATGATTTAGAGTTTGTCCAGGCTTGTAATTTTGGTCTCTAAATAATGATTCATAGTTGAAGTCTCCCTCCAAGGAATTTGCGTATACTGGCCCCATAGCAAGCATCATCTCATTAGTTCTGTTGCTATTATTTACCCCTTAACCAAGTCCTTATTCTGCACGCAAGAAAATTTGCTTTCTACCCAAGTGTAAAGTACTTCTTTGCTATATCAGTTTTAGAATTCTTCTTTGAATTGTCCATACGAGTATTTTATCTGCAGATGTTAATCATTAAGAAGATCGTTGTATCCTTATCACAATATTCAATACTTTTAGCTGTTCATTTCACCCTTAAAATTGTAGTGACTTTTTAATATAACATCTTGTTTTTAAATATGAATTTATTTATCATAAGCAGAGGCGGTGATGATTATATGTATAATAATCTATTGGAGCATTCTTGTTTTTGGAATGTGAGCTCAATATATTCTTTAATGCTCTAGTGCTCTCTTTATTGCTCATATGCTCGATCTCTTTTATTTTCTTGTATGGTAAATATTAGAGTTCTCCTTCTGTCACCCTTTGTAAAGCACTTGGGAGGGTATTCGGTTAAACAGCAGTAGTATAAGGAACACCCAAGTTTCTTCCATACTAGGTATTCTTAACTATTTTAGGAGAGTTACTGCCTGGATTTCAAGAGGGAAGAAATTGCAAAAGAGAAACAGATTATTGTCCATTTCACCCCTTTTTTTGCAAGCGGTCTAATGCTATCTTGCCTTGACTATATTGTATGTGTCATCATTCTTTCTTCTTCTATACCAACATCTTCTTTTGTATTTTCATTGTTGTTCTTCATTTCTGCTGTTTCTTCTTTTAGTCTAGTTCTTTGTTACCACAGTTAGTGTGGAGAGCAGGAAGCAGGATACAGGTAGAGGCTATAAGGTGCGGTCCAGAGGATTTTTGCATTATATCATGAGTACCAGTTGCGCTTTGATCATACATGTAGAATAGCCATGGACATGATGGCCCAGCATGAGTAATTACTGTAATTTGAAGTCTTTCTCTTTTGTCCTTTATCTTTATTTTCGTTGAAATTTGCAGTATTTTGTTGTTTTAGAAGTTTTCATCTTACGGTAAGGGATAGGTGTAGCAATTCGTGTTTATGTATTGAGTTTATATCGTGTCAAGACATGACTATAAAATTATATATGTCAATTTTAACCTGACCAATTTAATTAAACGGTTAGATGCATCAACTTTGATTTTCTAATTTCGAGTTAGGTTAGTGACAAGTTCATCAGTCGTGTTAAAAATAGCTAGCCCTAGTGTTGCGTATCGATGTACGAGTACAAGACTATATAGGTTAATTTTTAAGTCGACCAATTTAATTAAACTTGTTAATTCTTTCAAACTTAATTTACTAATTTTTTGTCAGGTTTGCGAGTCATGTCGAAACCTATAACTTACTAGAGTTGGCATTAGAAGGAGGTTGTCGATATGGTTTTGTTACGGCACAAATAACAAAATTGCTTTGATGAATTTCGTTGCCCTTCCTTCACTTTTGTTGACCTTTTGTAAGTAGTTGCTATTTGTGCTAAAACAAAATGAGCTTAAGATGACTATTGAGGTGCATCATGAGAATTAATTGAGGTGCATCATGAGAATTAGAATGATGATGTGGTAGATTATAGAATCACGAACTCTTTGAAGAACATGTTTTTACCCAATTAATCTTCATCCATGGCTATGAAGGTCTTCACCGCTCTGCCATTCACAGTCTCCATGTACCCATGAACCTTCATGGCCATGGAGGTCCATCTTGATGGTCATGGAGAGACATACACTCTCCTTGTCACTTTTGTTTTTTATTTAAAAAAAAAAATATCGATAAACAACTTAAAACACAAATACTTATAAAACATTCAAAACTATTTATATCTTAATGTCACATTATAAAACTTTTTCAAAAAAAAAAAAAAACACCGTTCAAAACGCATTATCATTTTCCCCATTGTTTTTGGGTTTTTGGCACAATGCTTTTTTTATTATTATTATTTTTTTTTTACGGTTAAGTAAATTCTAAAAACAAAAATTAGAAAGTAGAGAGAGGAGGGATGAATAAGCATATGAGAAAGCTTGTACATCTGTTGTACATTTTTTTCTTTTTTTCTAAACTAACCATTGGATCTGTATGACTCACAAGAACCCACATGTGGGTCTTACAAATTCAATGGTTGATTTAGAAAAAGATGTACAATAAATGCACATGTAACATGTTTCCAAGCATAAAAGAAAGCTCGTAATGTGATAGTTCTCTCTCCTCTATCCTATTCCCTGATATTTTTCCTGTGCAAACCACCATGGGAGGGAAGTTCTGTGCTTCCCTCCCCACCACCCATCTCCGTTTCATACCTCCTCTTTTCACCCCACCACACAACCACCCTTACTTCTCACTTTCCATCATCTATCTCTTCACCCATCTAGCCACTTTACGATTTTTCAAGCATTTGAAGATGAGGCATAAGCTCTAGCTATTCACCTATTTTACTTGTCTTTTCCTTGTTTTTCGTGGCTTGAGTCTATACAACAACTGTTTATGATCTTTTCATCCACCTTCCACCGTGTTTTTGTAATTTTTGACAAGGGGTTTCGTTTAAAATTTTCGGATCTAGATTTACACTCCTCCAACAACAATTACAAGACACGCACCTCACCAACAAGTTTCTCGGCGTCTCCGGATTCCACCGACGGTCGCCGTTCCCTCCACCGGCATCTGCTCCCCCACGCGTGGCACACACGCTCCAGAGAGCTCTCTACTCTCATTGGCGCGTGAATGCTATGTTTTCTCTCCTCGCTTTCCACCTTGATTACCATTGGTATTTTTGGGCTTCGTCGACAAATCCGGCTGTTGAGAGGCCTCCCCTTGGCGGCGCATGTTCCTCGTGCGCCGTCATGGAAGGCTCCCACCCCGCCTTCCTCTGGACCTCTGCTGTTTATTTTATTATTTTTGTGCTGTTGTTTCCATCTCCCCATGTTCACCCCAGTTATGGTTGTGATTGGGTTCTTGTGACTCAATACACATTCCTAATCACCTTTATTGGTGACCCCGGCTTTGTGGCATCAGTGCCTCGAGTTATTGAGCCCGCATCTTCGAAAGTATTGCCCCGCGTAAGATTGTTTTTGGGTTGCCATGCCTTTATTGTGTTTTTTCTTTCTTAATGTAATTTGGTTATCATGTATCTATAATAATAATAATAATAATAATAAGGGAAAAATACACATAACCCCCTCAAACTACCACCTCATTGTCAATGTATCCCCAAACTACCAATTGTGTCAATCTCCCCCCATAAACTACAAAAAATGTCAATGTCCCCCTAATAACAAAAATACACTTCATCAAATTATTAAAATAAAATAAAATACTAAAAAAATTATTTAAAAAAATATAAAATAACAAAAATTTATTCATAAAAAAATTAATGTGTACTTTTTTTCTTCGTTTGTTTATTTTATTTTAAAAAAATAATTTCCAGTTATTTTTTTCGGTTGATTTTTTTTTTAAAAAAAATTTGTTCTTTATTTTTTTTTAATTTAATATAAAAACTGGTTTTTATTTTTCGTTATTTTTTTTAAAAAATTGTTTTTATAATTTTCAGTTATTTTGTCATTTGATTTTTTTTTTTTTTAAAAAAATCATTCTTTTTCGTTTTTTATTTAATTTAGTTAAATTTTTTTAGTAATTTTTATTATTATCTTTTTAATTTTTTAGTTTTAGTTTTTTTTTTTGAATTTATAAGGATATTTTTGTCTTATTTTAAAAAAAAAATTAGGGTCATTTTTGACTTTTTGTAGGTCTTAGGGGACATTGACACAATTGATAGTTTGTGGGGTACATTGATAATTGAGAGGTAGTTGATGGGGATATGTGTACTTTTTCCTAATAATAAAATGTCTCCAAGCATATATAATTAATAACGTAACCAATGTAAGGGACATCATTAACTAGAGTTACGCATACTGATTTGGGTCTGTTTTAGAAATCAACCAAAACAGCCTTTCTGAAATTTTCAGTTTCGGAGTTTCAAATCACATCTTGAAATTTTATTTGTATTAACATCAATTTTATAATTGTTTGTTAATTAAAAATAACGTAATATATACGTAAACTGTATTTAACAACAATTTTTTGGGCATCATTAATAGCAAGAAAGCTCACAAAACAACTTATTTACGCATAAGAAATTGAACAAATAAATAGCCGAGTTGAATAATGAATCCATATTTTTATGAGTTTTTTTGGTAATAAAATTTAATTTAGTTTGATGTCCACGTAAAGAGTCTTTTATTGAAAATCCAAATAGTAAATATTTTAAAACAATCCACATGTATAGAATTAAGAATTTAGGATTCAATTTTAAAGTGCCCTAAAAGTTATGGTACATGATGCCCTGCTGCTATTTTTATTTTTCTCCGATTAATTATTAATTAATAGCGCCGACACTAGTTGAGAGCCAACTAGTCCCATATCGTTCAATTACAAGAATGAAGACGAGTTTTTATAGCAACGCAGAAGATATTGAAATTAGAATATTGTAAAGTGGTAGAATAACAACATCCTGTGCTATTAACGTAGGTTAAGGTGGAGGATGTTGTGATTCTGTCTCTTCCCGAATGTTTTTATTGTTTCTCTACGATCTGATCTCGAAAGCTGTCTATGGCTTCCTCTATCTTCTTCGTTCTTATGCACTTTTGCCCTTGGGTGTTGCTCAAACACTGTAAGGCTGAGCCCTTTTTCGTTCTGATCTCGAAAGCTGTCTATGGCTTCCTCTATCTTCTTCGTTCTTATGCACTTTTGCCTTTGGGTGTTGCTCCAACACTGTAAGACTGAGCCTTTTTCGTTCGTCCTCTCAAATTGAATTGAGTTTTTATATTCTGCAATTGGGTTTGATTTTTTTATTTTGCCAAAGATGCCCCTTTTTTTGGTTCGGTTCACAGTGGTGATAGTAATTCGTATGTTTTGGTTTTAAAACAGACTGATATTCTTTTAGAATTGAAACTCGAAGAAGAACACAAGTAAAAGTAGTTTTTGTGGGTGTGGGAATCTTCTTCTTAGCTGCCTTTGAGATTATCATAAGGTTTCAGATTTTCATTGTCCAATGTTAAATTACAGGTAATGAGCATAGCTAATTGCAGTATTTTAACAGTATCTGGGCTTTTTTGACTGCACAGACGAGGTTTAGTGATTCCAACACTAAATCGGCAATAATTCCAGTGAAAAAATAAAAAAAATTGTGAGAAAAAGGTCTCTTCTTTAGCAGAACTTTATTCCTAAGCAATCTCTGGAATTTCTGTCAAATGGGCATCTGCAGTTCTCGTGTTCACTGGGATATCGTATTGGTGAACTTTTTTTTTTCTTTTTCTAGTTTCTCCTCCTGTTATGGTTTATATCATATCATTAGTTCTGCTGCTATTATTTACACCTTAACCAAGTCCTTATTCAAGTTACTTTTCGCTGTTCATTTCACTCTTAAAATTGTAGCAGCTTTTTAATATAACATCCTCTGCTTTTAAATATGAATTTATTTATCATAAGCAGAGGCTGATGGTTATATGTATAATAATCTATTGGAGCATTCTTGCTTTTGGAATGTGAGTTCAATATTTTCTTTAATGCTCTAGTGCTCATATGCATGATCTCTTTTTATTTTCTTGTATGAATATCAGAGTTCTCATTCTGTCACCCTTTGTAAAGCACTTGGGAGGGTATTCAGTTAACCAACAGTAGTATAAGGAACACCCAAATATATATATTTTTTTCCATGAATAAGTAGAACTATTATTGACAAAAGAATCAACTATACAAATAAGTCTTACAAGACAAAACATATCACATTACAATCAAAGAACAACTCTGAAAACACAACTAGGAACAAAACCTCAAACCAGCAAACTAAACCAAAATGTTAAAATCAATATTCTAGTTTAAGCAAAGCTGAACATTCTCCAAATTCTTCTTAAACTTTCCTTTTCCAGAGACCGGAAACCGCACCTCCCAGAAAATGAGTTTCAAAATCTGTTCCTCAGTACTAGGTTGGCCACCAAACGAAATATCATTTCTACCCCTCCATATACCATACACAGCAGCACTAAGAACTAGACGGCAGAGCACTCCCAACATGGACTTAGTTTCCACCGATTGCAACCCTCCTCAAGAAAATCAAACCAGTCAATAGAAGGATCCAGGATATTACATCGTTGCATACAGGTCTTCCATATCGTCCTCTTATTCCTTTGTTATCGTCCTCATTCCTTGTGCTTTAAGCATCATATTTTTAACCTTTGAAGAATTGTCCTCTTCTATTTTACCTACTTTTATTTTGAAAAAGAACATGTTTGAAATAAACATCTATATTGTTCTATTACTGAATCACTGATTGAGACAACTAGGATTTTTTCTTTCTTTGTTTAAATGTTTTACAGCCAACATCTCTCTATCTGTTGCAAAAACTTCCCTCCTCTCTCCACTTCAACCTTTTGGTACTCCTCTTCCCCATTAATAAACTAAGGAGGTACCTGAAGAATGTTTTGCACTGTTATTTCATTCCATCGATGGTTAATATATACAAGAGATTTGATGTTTACAAAAGGGAAGACAAATTATGCAATATACAGAATTGATGAGGCTAGCTTTTGGTGTTGATTTGGTTGCCTTTTTTAGATGACTTAGCCGTTGAGTTGATTTGATTTCCTTCTTGAGATAGTGCTAGCCGTTTTGTGTTTATTGGGTTGACTTGTAGAGCCGTAGTTTTCCTTTGAGATTGTTGATGGTTCATTATGCCCCTGCAAGTGAGACAGAGGGCACATGATGTTGAGCTTGGTGCGCATGAGGGAGAAGTAAGGTCAGGAAGTAGGTTTAGTAAAAATGTCAGCCAGGTTATCTTTGCTGTAGATGAAACAAACATCCAAAGTTTTGGAGGAGACATTGTCACGAACGAAATGGAAGTCGATTTCTATGTGTTTGGTATGAGCATGGAAGGCGGGGTTGGCAGAAAGGTTGGTGGCCCCAATATTGTCACACCTTAGGGTGGGTGGTGAGGGGAGATAAAGACCAAGGTTGTGAAGCATAGATTGAAGCAAGATGAGTTCAGCAATGGTGGTAGCAAGGGTGAGATATTCTGATTCATTGCTGGAGCATACAATTGTCCATTGTTTGCGGGAGGACCATGAAATGAGATTGGGGTCAAGAAAAACACAGAAACCACCGGTAGATTTTCTATTGTTGGGACAACCGGCTCAATCAGCGTCTGAGTAGGCTTGGAGAACGAGAGATAAGGAGTGGCGAAGGAGTAGGCCATAAGAGATTGTAGACTTGAGATACCATAAGATACGTTGGACTTCTTGTAGGTGGAGGTAGGTGGGTCGATGCATGAATTGAGAGACTTTGTTGACAACAAAAGAGATATCAAGACGGGTGAGTAATAGATATTGTAGGACGCCAACAAGGCTTTGAAAGAGCATAGAGAAACCCATGTGAGAGCATAGATGGGCTTTACTTGCTCGAACATGTGTTTAAACAGTCCAAATTACACCTATTCAGACTACCTAAACACATGCAACTCCCACATAGAACTACCCTATTGTTTGTTCTTAAAAAATTTAAATAGTTCAATGCATCATGTCCAATCATTAATCCTAATTCCACCATTATGCATAAAGTTTAATTTTATTCTTCTACTCTTTTTTTTAGAGTATATTAAAATCTGACAATTTTTTTTCTTTTTCCAATTAGATGGAAGAAGACGCTGTCATATTTTTTTTAAGGCAATAGAGTTAGGAAGAGTAATATGGAGATTTTATAGCATTTCCAACAACTCCTCTAAAAGCGTAATATGAGGCATTTTTCACATACAGCAGATTATCTTCCCATCATGTAAAAGACATTTTTTGTTACAGTAATTAGCAATCTCTAGCTAATTATAGTAACAAAATTGTTATTTATTATTTATTATTTTTTTATGTTTTTTTTTGGTTTAGTTAAAATAGCTAATGTTGCTATTAAATCGTTTAAAAAAAAAATGTTGCTATTAAACGGTAAGACTTTCGTAGTGTAAAATTAATGCCCCTCTTCTATTAACACCCATGTGGTGCAACTTGAGTCAATACTGTCGCGTGTCGAGGTACGAGTACAAGACTATATAGGTTAATTTGAAGTCGACCAATTTAATTAAACTTTTAAATCCCTTCAAACTTAATTCGCTAATTTCATGTCGGGTTTGCGAGCCGTGTCGAAACTTATCCCTTACTAAAGTTGGCATTAGAAGGCGGTTGTCATTATGATTTTGTTATGGCACAAATAACAAAATTGCTTTGATGAATTTCGTTGCCCTTCCTTCACTTTTGTTGATCTTTTGTAAGTAGTCGCTATTTGTGCTAAAACAAAATGAGCTTCAGATGACTATTGAGGTGGATCATGAGAATTAGAAAGATGATGTGGTAGATTATAGAATCACGAACTCTTTGAAGAACATGTTTTTACCCAATTAATCTTCATCCATGGCTACGAAGGTCTTCACTGCGCTGCCATTCACAGTCTCCATGTACCCAAGAACCTTCATGGCCATGGAGGTCCATCTTCATGGTCGTGAAGAGACCTACACTCTCCTTGTCACTTTTGTTTTTTATTTTCAAAACAAAACATCGACAAACAACTTAAAATACAAAATACTTATAAAACATTCAAAACCATTTTTTATCTTAATGTCACATCATAAAACTTTTTCAAACAAAAAAACACCGTTCAAAACGCATTATCATTTTTCCCCATTGTTTTTGGGTTTTTTGTACGACTCTTTTATTATTATTATTATTATTTTTCTGGTTAAGTAAATCCTACAAACAAAAATTAGAAAGTAGAGAGAGGAGGGATGAATAAGCATATGAGAAATCATTCTTGTATATCTGTTGTACATCTTTTTTTTAAATTAACCATTGGATCTGTATGACCTACAAGAACCCACGTGTGGGTTCTACAAATCTAAAGGTTGATTTAGAAAAAAGATGTACAATAAATATACATATAACATGTCTCCAAGCATATATAATTAACAACTTAACCAATGTGAGTTCTGCATACTGAATCCAAATTATTGAAAATCCAAATTGTAAATATTTTAAAACAATCCAATATGTATAGAATTAAGAATTTAGGATTCAAGTTTAGACTTTAAAGTGCTCTAAAAATGATAGTACATGATGCACTGCTGCTATTTTTATTTTTCTCCGATTAATTATTAATTAATAGCCCCGACACCGAGTATGCCTTTTAGTTGAGAGCCAACTAGTCCCACATCGTTCAATTCCAAGAATGAAGACAAGTTTTTATAGCAACGCAGAATAGACGGCTGTTAGAGGTTCTGAAAGGTGATTAAATCACAACGTACATTACGGCAGTTTAAAATTATTATTGCAGTGATGAGACGTTGCGATTAAGCCACTTGATGGAATACTTTTTTTGTTGTTCCTCTACAATCTGACCTCACAAAAGGTGTGATTCTATGGCTTCCTCTGTCTTCTTCGTTCTTATGCACTTTCTGCCTCTGGGTGTTGCTCAAACATTGTAAGGCTGAGCCCTTTTTCGTTCGTCCTCCCAAATTGAATTGAATTTTTATATTCTGCAATTGGTTTTTTTTCTTTTTTTTCTTTTTTTTTTTTTCTTTTTCTTTTACCGAAGATGCCCCCTTTCTGGTTCGGTTCACAGGGGTGGTGATAGTAATTCGTGTGTTATGGTTTTAAATCAGATCGATGTTTGGTGCAATTTCGAGTTCTAAGAGTTTGATATTCTTTTAGAATTGAAACTCGAAGAACATAAATAAAAATAGTTTTTGTGGGAGCGGGAATCTTCTTCTTAGCTGCCTTTGAGATTATCATTAGGTTTCAGATTTTCATTGTTCAATGTGTTAAATTACAGTTAATGAGCATAGCTAATTGCAGTATTTTAACAGTATCTGGGCTTTTTTGGTTAAGTTTGGAAGTAGATTTGCTTGTCAATGTTCATTATGTTGACTACACAGACGAGGTTTAGTGATTCCAACACTAAATAGGCAATAATTCCAGTGAAAAAATAAAAAAATTTGTGAGAAAGGTCTCTTCTTTAGCTGAACTTGATTCCTAAGCAATCTATGCCTAGAATGTAAACAGCTCAATTCATGGCTTTTGCAATTAATATATATATAACACACTCAAGGATGGGCCACTGAGAATTTGGGCCATCCAATGTGATGTGCCGATCGAATATGATCATTGCTTGTAAGATTTTTCACTTAAACATGTTTTGATTGGATTTTATTTACTGATTGAGGTTCATTGATTGAGATTAGCACTAAATATAAGTTAATAAGCCGACACATTTTCTTTGGCTTTGTGGAATTTGGGGTGGCAAGTGCTGTGCAAACTGCAATCAAGGTAAACATCTGATTTTTCTGTATTGATCATTTTTTGTTTTTCTGTAAAGAATTTCTATCTGAATTGTTGTTCAATCATATTATTCACCGGTTGCTTGTGCTCGTATATATAGAGAATAGATTACAAGAGTTTGAGATATAAAGAGTTTCTATTTAGGAGTGTTTACAGAAATTGAAATACACATTAGGATAAGGATAATTCAAATCTATTATAATCTAAATCAGATACAATCAGTTAGAGTTCTACTCTAAGTCTAACCGGTTTGTTTACAATTCAAAACTAGAAGTTTATCTCTTATCTTCAGTTGAGGATAAGAGACCGTTAGTACTCGGACTCTTTGATAAGAGTTTGTGTGCTTTAACATCCCCCTCAAGGTCAATGGGAAAGGTTCCACGTGGAGCTTGGAGCAAAACCATGGAAATGGATGGAACATGAAGTAAGTTTTTAAGAATGAATGAACGATTTGGACAAGATATATGGGCAGAACCTATATGATTGATAGACAAACCTGTACCGTTTCCCACACGAATCTGATCAGGACCCGTATACGCATCCGAGGAGATGGTGAGGTTGTTCAAGTCATGAGTGAGGTGGTGAGTGGCTCCTGAATCCGAGTACCAGCTCTCATCAGTAGGTAGATTGGGAGAGGAGTAAAAGGCTTGCAGTGGAGATTGAGATTCATTCTGAGAAGCTTGATCAAAGCGTTGGTAACAAGTGCTGGCATAATGACCAAGTTTGTTGCAAATCTGGCAGAGGGGTCTGGATGAACTAGCACCATGAAAATGCTGACCACGGCCACGTCGGCCACATGTGGAACCACGACCACCAGGGAAGGGACCGCGGTAGCCTCGGCCATTGGGTAAACCACGACGACGAGTAGCATTGAAGCTGTGGTCACGCTGGCTAGAGTGATTATGATTTCAAGCAGTAACATGGGCAGCAGCATTGGAGAGATCCATGGTGGCCATTTGCTACTCAAGTCTCATCTCATGAGCTAGGAGCAGATCGTAAATATCATCACGGGAGATGGGGTCGACTCGAGTGGTGACAGAGGTAACCAGAGGATCAAACTCAGAGCCAAGACCAGACAGTAGGAAAGACACAGCCTCAAAATCATTGAGGGGTTGACCACAAGCAGCAAGGGTGTCACTGAGATTCTTCAGTTTATGAAAGTAATCAGTGACAGAAGAATTACCTTTCTTTAGGGTGGCTAGCTGAAAATGCACCTGCATGATGCGAACATGCGCTTGGGAAGCAAACATCTTCTCCAAGGATTCCCAAAGTGCACGAGAAGTGGTGCAGCCAACAACATGGGATACATAAGAATCGGATAAAGTTGAGACCAAGACGCTGATGATAAGTCGGTCTTTTTGAGACCAGGAAAGATAATCTAGGTTGGCAATCATGGCAGGAGAGCCAGGAGCAGTAGCGGGGTTTGCAATCAATTGAGCAGGGGCAGGAATCATGCCGTCAATGAAACCGTAAACATCTTGACCACGGAGATACGCCAGAAGATGAAATTGCCAGGCCATATAGTTGTCTTTGGCGAGTTTGATAGAGGGAGAGTGGTTCATGTGCGGAATATTAAAGATAGGAGTGGGTTGAGCAGAAGTGGAAACAGCTGTAACACTGGATTTGGCTATTGGATCAGAGAAGGAAAGGAGATAAAAAAAAAAATATAAAGAATTTCTATCTGAATTGTTGTTCAACCATATTATTCACTGGTTGCTTGTGCTCATATATATAGAAAATAGATTACAAGAGTTTGAGATATAATGAGTTTCTGAAATACACATTAGCATTGAAGCTGCGGTCACGTTGGCCAGAGTGATTATGATTTCGAGCAGTACCATGGGCAGCAGCATTGGAGAGATCTATGGTGGCCATTTGCTGCTCAAGTCACATCTCATGAGCTAGGAGCAGACCGTAAATAACATCACGGGAGATCGGGTTGACTCGAGTGGTGACAGAGGTAACCAGAGGATCAAACTCAGAGCCAAGACCAGCCAGTAGGAAAGACACATACTCAAAATCATTGAGGGGTTGACCACAAGCAGCAAGGGTGTCACTGAGATTCTTCAGTTTATGAAAGTAACGACCTAAGGAAAAGCGTTAGCCACATCTCCGCTATTACTCCAAAAGAACTAGTCAAATTTGAAAAATTTTCATAGAATTACTTATAAAACCCAGTTTCACCTAATAACTAGGCAATGCAGGACTTAACACTCATGAGTATCTTCACAAACCAATAATGAGCTATTTATCTCTTCCCAATGTGGGACCGGGGTATTACATTATCACTTCTTGGATGCGGCAAATATGATTTCATACACTTATATTTACAAAATCAAAGGATGTTGTATAATGATTTATTGGAATTGGTTACGACTGGGATATGCTGTTTGTATCTCTGGAATTTCTGTCAAATGGGCATCTGCAGTTCTGGTGTTCACTAGGATATCGCCTTGGTGACCATTTTCTTTGTTCTTTTTCTAGTTTCTCCTCCTTTTATGGTTTATATCAGGAGTGACATTAAAGCCAAAGTTGCAGACAACTCTTCTACTTCAGTTCGCTAAAGATTTTATCTGCAGATGTTAATCATTAAGAATATTGTTGTATGTTTATCACAATATTCAAGTTGCTTTTAGCTGTTCACTTCACCCTTAAAATTGTAGCAACTTTTTAATATAACATCCTCTGTTTTTAAATATGAATTTATTTATCATAAGCAGAGGCGATGATGGTTATATGTATAATAATCTATTGGAGCATTCTTGTCTTTGGAATATGAGTTCAATATTTTCTTTAATGCTCTAGTGCTCATATGCATGATCTCTTTTTATTTTCTTGTATGGTAAATATCAGAGTTCTCATTCCACTTGGGAGGGTATTCAGTTAACCAACAGTAGCATAAGGAACTCCCAAGTTTCTTCCATACTAGATATTCTGAACCATTTTTAAGAGAGCATTTTACTACCTGGATGTCAAGAAGGATGAAAGTGCAAAGGAAAAACAGATTATTGTCCATTTTCACTTGCTATCTTGGCTTGACTTTATGTTGTTTCCATATCTGCTGTTTCTTCTTGTAGTTTAGTTCATTGTTACAGCAATAAGTGTGGAGAGCAGGAGCAGGATGCAGGTTGGAAGGTACCATGAGAGTACTAGTTGCCCTTTGATCATACATTTAGAATAGCCATGGACATGATGGTCCATTAATCTTTCTTTTGGTTTCAATTTTTCTTTGATTTCCTGTTTTAGAAGTTCTTATAAGGATAAAGAGTTCTCAAGTTACAGTAAGGGATAGGGTTGGCAAAATTGCTTTGTTATCGTCCTCTTATTCCTTGTGCTTTAAGCATCATATTTTAACCATTGAAGAATTGTCCTCTTCTATTTTACCTACTTTTATTTTGAAAAAGAACATATTTGAAGTAAGCAACATCTATATTGTTCTATTACTGAACCACTGATTGCGACAACTAGGATTTTTTTCGTTCTTTTTTTAAATGTAAGTAGTTGCTATTTGTGCTAATTAAAACGAGCTTTACAGCCAACATCTCTCTCTCTCTCTCTCTCTCTCTCTCTCTCTCTTTGTTGCAAAAACTTCCCTCCTCTCTCCACTGCAACCTTTTGGTACTCCTCTTCCCCATTAATAAACTAAGGTAACTGAAGAATGTTTAATTTGCACTGTTATTTCATTCAATCGATGGTTAATATATACAAGAGATTTGATGTTTACAAAAGGGAAGATAAATGATGCTGATAAAGTTACAGAGGACCTGAAAAGGTTAGGATTTGCTAGGGTCTTGGTTGAATTAGATGTAAACTCAGATTGCCCTAAAGAGCTGACTATATGCAGAGCTAATGGAGATACTGTCACTGTGGGGGTAGTTTATCCTTGGCTACCTCCTAAGTGTTCGAATTGCAAGTCTTTTGGTCATACGGCATTTGCTTGTAATAAGCAAGAAAAGAAGGTGTGGCTACCTAAACAGCCTAAAACCCCTAAGAGGAAGACCAGTCCTGCGGTCAAGCAGGCTATGCCATTTGATAAAACTGTTAGGAAGCCAGTGGGTGGTTCTAAGACAAAGAGCAAAGAAGGGGTGCTTAGGCTTTCTAACTCGTTTGATGGTCTGAGTAGGGATGAGGAGATAGAGGAGGTGGTGAAACCTAGATTCCCAACCACATTTCTCCAGGTTTTTGAGAGGGTTCTTTTGAGCAAGGGGAAGGGGAAGATGGAAGAGAGCCTTGGGAAGGAGGGTTTTTCTCCTACTAGTGTGGTATGAAACTCCTCTCATGGAGTATTAGGGGTCTCAATATGCCCCTAAAGCAGAAGGAGATTAGGAGGATGGTGTATTCTCATAGAATTTCTATTCTATGTTTGGTGGAAACTCGGGTGAAGCTGGATAATTTCCCTAAGGTGGCTGGTTCTATGCTCCCTGGCTAGGAAATCATCAATAACTATTCTAACATTGTTTGGGAAAAATTTGGATCTGTTAGGATCCGGGTGGAGAAAAGCTTGAACTTTTTGATATTCATGCTCAAGTCATTACTTGTAGGGTAACATATATCAAAAGATTCAGGGGTGAATTGGATGCTTTCTGTTGTTTATGGTGCCCCACTTCTGGCCCTGACAGAAGAGGTTTGTTGACCAAGTTGCGTTTGTTAAAGGCTGCTATGGGTAGAGTGCCTTGGATCACAGGGGACTTCAACGTTGTTAGATTCCCTGAAGAAAAGTGGGGCAAGGAAGGGTTTTCTTGTTATGAAAAGGAGTTTGTGGATTGTATTCAGCATTTGGAAGTTGATGATATTGCTTACATGGGATGCTATCACACTTGGACTAATAATCAAGCAGGTTCTGATTTTGTCTCAAAGAAGCTTGACCGGGTTTTAGCTAATGGTGAGTGGCTTACTTCCTTTAGTAATACCGCAGTGGAGTTCCTTGAGAGGGGAGTCTCTGACCACTCCCCTGCCTTAGTGACTGTAGCAAAACTTGTTAGCTACGGGCCAAAACCCTTCAAGTTCTTCAATTTTTGGGCTGAACATAGGAATTTTCTGGAGTGGATTGAGGATGGTTGGAGGGTAGAGGTGAATGGATTTACCATGTTTCGGCTCTATGCAAAACTCAAATCTGTCAAGGCTGTCCTGAAGGCTAAAAACAGGGAGATTTTTGGAGGTCTGGGGCTGAAGGTTATGCAGGCTAGGTCTGATCTAGCCAAGTCTCAATCTGAGTTTCTTGCTTCTCGAGGTAACGTTGAATGTCAAAAAAAAGGAGAGGGAATGTTTGCATTTATGGGCTTCTATCTCGGCTGCTGAAGAAAATTTCCTCAAACAAAAGTCTAGGGTCAATTGGCTCAATCTTGGAGATGGCAATAATACCTTCTTCCATAACTCTGTTAAGATTAGGAACTCTTCAAATCTTATCAAGATGTTAAAGGATGATAAGGGGAATAGCATTCTAATACGGGTAGTTAATGTTGTATGTTCTTAGTTTTAAATTTTGGAGAGTACTAAATTTTGAAACCATAATATTGTACATTAAAATTTTGAACTTAATGAAATCTCATATAAGGAATTTTTTTTGAAAAAAATAAGATTTTGAAGAAAAAAAAAATCTGACCACCTAGAATTAATGCATGTTTTTAATTTTATGTTTAAAAAAAAAAAAAAAATCTCACAACTTAATGTGGCTATAACTACACTTAATGATATAATGCGAAAAAGTTCTTATTTTAGTCTCATGAAGATTAACACCCATGATCTTTTTTCATTAAAGCACAATAAATTATTAAAATCATGATAAAACCGATTTAACTTTTAAAATTTACCGGTTTGTTTTACTTAAAAATTGGTTCAGTATTTAAAAATTATGGGTTCACGCCAGTCATGATTCTCCATTGCACAAAGAACATTGTATGAATATATAAATCACATAAAATTTTACTATCAAAAGAACCATAATTTTAGTTTTAATCCATATCAATTAAAACATTTAGGGTCCGTTCGGGTTTGCGATTTCAAAAAGTGCGATTTAAAAATAGAGATTTTAAAATGTGAGATTTAAAAAAATGATTTTTAAAAACGCAGTTGGGGTGCGTTTGGGATTGCGATTTCGTAGAGAAAATGTGTGATTTAAACCAAATTACAGAAAATGAACCGTTTGGAAACTGCGTTTTTAAAAAATTGAGATTTGAAAACGCAGAAAAGTACTTATTCAAATCGCAGGCAATGGGGTCTGTTTGGGTTTACGATTTCAAAAATAGCGATTTTAAAATGTGCGATTTTAAAAAGTTATTTTTAAAAACGCTGTTAAGCGTTTGGCAAAATCGCAGTTTGACCTTTAAAATCGCAGGTTAGCCTTTTAAAATGTTACATTTTCATAAAAAGCACCTCATTCCCTGCGATTTGAATAAGCACTTTTCTACGTTTTCAAATCTCAATTTTTTAAAAACGCAGTTTCCAAACGGTTATTTTTCTGCGATTTGGTTTAAAATCGCACTTTTTCTCTACGAAATCGCAATCCCAAACGCACCCTAAGGGGTCTGTTTGGGTTTGCGATTTCAAAAAGTGCGATTTAAAAATAGCGATTTTAAATTGTGTGATTTAAAAATAGCGATTTTAAAATGTGCGATTTTAAAAAGCAATTTTTAAAAACGCAGTTAAGCGTTTGGCAAAATCACAGTTTGGCCTTTAAAATCGCAGGTTAGCCTTTTAAAATATTGCGTTTTCATAAAAAGCACCCCATTCCCTGCGATTTGAATAAGCACTTTTCTGCGTTTTCAAATCGCAATTATTTAAAAATGCAATTTCCAAACGGTTATTTTTCTGCAATTTGGTTTAAAACCGCACTTTTTCTCTACGAAATCGCAATCTCAAATGCACCCTAAAATCGCAGGTTAGCCTTTTAAAATACTGCATTTTCAAAAAAGCACCTCATTACCTGCGATTTGAATAAGTACTTTTCTGCGTTTTCAAATCGCAATTTTTTAAAAACGCAGTTTCTAAACGGTTCATTTTCTGCAATTTGGTTTAAAATTATAATTTTTCCCTACGAAATCGCAATCACAAACGCACCCTTAAAATATTCTCATATGTGTAGTTTAAAATGGAAATAAGTATAAAGAAAAATATAATAGAAAGAGAAAAAACCTGGATTTTGATTATCAAAGCATTCATAGTAGGAATCTATGATATTGTGTACTTTTTTTTTTTTTTTTTGGAAAATGATATTGTATACTTATTATGTTTCAATAAAAATAAAACCCATATAATTTTGAACATTAAAAAAAAAAAAAAAAAAAAAAAAAAAAAAAAAAAAGGCATTTCAAATTTAATGCTTAACTAACTCTTTAATGTTTTAAAAGTATTTCTATGAAGAAGAAAAATAGCAAGAAGAAAACTATGATTTTGATTATCAATGCATAAAATAGAAAATTAGAATGAATTCTTTATATTGTCGATGTCATACCTATTATATTTCAATCCTACATAATTCTATACATTAGAAAAAGCAATTGAACGAACAAAAAAAAAAATCTCATAAACATTCGAATGATGAATTGCTCAACTAAAAATTTTACAAACAAAATGGAAACATATTTAGATTTCAACCAAAAATATAAAATACTAAAGAAACATCTATCTCCACAAAAGAGTCATACTTATATCATTAATTGAGAGAGAGAGAGAGAGAGAGAGAGAGAGAGACTACTTGTATCATTAATATATATATATATTAAATAGACCGATTCAATTTTATTTAAAAGACCAGTTTAGTCACTAAAAAATATGGGTTCATGCCACTTGAAACCATTCTACGTCATTCTAAGAAAAAACTCAGCTTTTTTACATATATATATATATATATATATATATATATATATATATACACGAACCTATTGGGGTGTTCTTCTCATGAGTTCTCTCCTGTAAAGGCTGAGAGGGTTGACAGCCTTATCAAGAAGAGATTTTCTGTTGATAGTATATGCCGGATGGAAGCCCTTGTCACCAGATCAGAAATTCAGAAAGTTGTTTTCTCTATGAATCCTAGCAAGGCTCCAGGCCCTGATGGTTTTTCTACATGGTTCTTTCAGAAGGCATGGTTTGTTATTGGTGATGATTTTTGTTAAGCTATCTTTGAATTTTTTATCCATGGGAAGCTCTTGAAGGAGGTGAATTCCACCATTCTCACGTTGATCCCTAAAAAGCAGAATGCATCTTCTATGGGAGACTATAGGCCGATTGCTTGTTGCAGTGTAGTGTACAAGTGCATTACAAAAATTCTGGCCAATAGGATGATGAAGGGGCTGGATGAGGTGATTAGCTCTAACCAGGGTGCTTTTATTCCTAAACGAGGCATTGCAGAAAATATTCTCTTAGCTCAAGAGGTTGTGTGTGACTATCATAAGAATAAGGGAGTTCCTAGATGCACCCTTAAAGTTGATTTGATGAAGGCATACGATTCCTTGGATTGGGAATATGTTCTGCACTGTCTTAAATGCTTTGGAGCTCCTAGAAGGTTCATTGCTTGGATAAGAGCTTGTATTACTAGTCCAAGCTTTACTATAGCCTGAAATGGAACCTTGGTGGGTTATTTTTCTGCTAGGAAGGGGCTATGTCAAGGGGACCCTCTCTCCCTTTGCCTCTTTGTTTTGGCCATGGAAGGGTTGTCTTCTCTGTTGGGGGAAGTTGTTGCTTCTCCTACCTTTAAATTCCATCCAAAATGTGTTGCAGTTAACCTAACGCATCTGTGTTTTGCAGATGACCTGCTGATCTTTTCTGCAGCTAATACCTCCTCAGTTACTGCTATTGTTGAGGCCCTTGCTGAGTTTGACATGCTCTCAGGGTTGAAGGCTAACCCAGCTAAAAGCTCTATTTTTCTTGCTGGTGTTCCTGCTGCTATTAAAAATTCCATTTTGGAGATGCTTCAGATGCCGGAGGGTACTTTACCAATTAGATATCTTGGTGTTCCCATCATCACCAAACGTTTATCTTCCTCTGATTGTGAATGCCCAGTAAATAAGATTATAGAAAGACTCGATTCTTGGCTTGTAAAAAATCTTTCCTTTGCTGGCCGTCTTCAACTTTTGTCTTCTGTTCTTCTTAGCATGCAGGTTTTCTGGGCTAAGATCTTCATTCTGCCCAAGAGAGTTATCTATTTGATTGAACAGAAACTCAATAGTTTCTTATGGAGTGGCAGAGACTCTAAGGCTCATGCTAAGGTGGCTTGGAGTAAGGTGTGTATTCCCAAGAGAGAAGGGGGTCTTGGGATTAAAAACATTGTAGTTTGGAATCAGGCGTCAATACATAATCACATATGGAATTTATTCTCAAAAGCTAGCTCTTTATGGGTAGCATGGACTGAAGCTAACTGGCCGAAGGGTAAGAGTTTTTGGATGGTTCCTATTCCAGCTTCATGTTCTTGGAGTTTGAAGAAGATCCTCAAGCTTCGAGACATTACCAAGAGTTTCATCTGGTTTAAGGTTGGGAATGGTTCTTAGGTGGTCTTGTGATTGGATCATTGGCACCCTGCAGGCTACCTTCTGGATAATTTCAGTTATAGGATTGTTCATGATTCTAGCCTTTCTCTGCATTCCAAGCTGGATGTTATTATTAAGAATGGTGATTGGTTTTGGCCTCATGCCCGATCAAACGCTCTTGTAGAGGTGGAAAGTAAGCTACATACAGTTGAGATAGGTGATTCTGATGAGCCTATGTGGAATTCTCGAAGTGGCCATTACAAGTGTTCAGATACCTGGGACAAGTGAAGAGAGGTGCATCCGATAGTCAGGTGGTGGAAGATTGTTTGGTCTCCCACTTCTATCCTCCGTCATTCCTTCTTTCTTTGGCTAGTTTTCCAGGATGCTTTGATCACAAAACAGGGCATGAGTGGTTAGGGCTATAAGGGACATATTTTGTGTCTATTTTGTTACGGATCCCAAGAGAGTCGTAATCACCTTTTCTTTAGGTGCAGTTTCAGTTATTGGATTTGGACTGAAATCATGGCTAATTGTTCCTTTCTCAATGTGCCTTTGGATTGGGAAAGTATAGAAGTCTGGTGTTTGAAGGTGTTGCAAGGGAAAAGCTTAAAAGCCAGCTTGGGCCGGTTGTGCCTTGGAGCTACTGTGTACCATTTATGGAAGTAGAGAAATGATCTCTTGCACAATAATACTCCACGCACTGAGGAAGCACTCCTAGCTAGCATTAGGTGGGAAGCCCGGGCTAGGATCGTAGCTAAAGGGCATTTCAATCACCTCCAAACTTCTCTGAGTCTTGTTTCTAGATGGAACCTGCATAATCTTATCTAGTTGTTATGTTGGTATGGAGGGTTGATGTGTTTCTAATGTTGGTTTGCTTGGGTTTTTCTATTCCTTGTCCTTCTCTAGAGTGGGATATGGTTAAGTCCTGGACTGTTCAAGTGATGAAAGGAAATAATTTCTCTACCTGTTTCAGAAAACTTTCTCTTGGGGCTGTTGTTTATCATCTTTGGATGCAGAGAAATCGTCTGATCCATGGTAATACTCCTCTTTTCGAAGAGAGAATTATTTCAAGGATTAGATGGGAAGTGAAGACTAGATTGTTTGCTAAGTTTCCTCCGAAGTTCTCTTGTAGATGTTATTGACTTCTGTTCTTTGTGGTTGCTGCGGGGGTTTTTTTTTTTGCTCCGTTGTTATCTGGTTTGCTTGTAGCAGTGTAGTTGTTATAAGGTTAAGGCTTTCTGTTGTGCAGTAGCCTTTGTTTGTTCCTGTTCTTTGTTGTTCTATTTTGTTGTTGTTGTGTTGTATTTGTTGTTTTCCTAGCTAGGGGGTTTTGTCCCTATGCTGGAGTTGTTTCCAGTTTTCACTAGAGTGTTTGGATTTCCTTTTTGAGAATGTGCTAGCCTCTGTGTGTTTATTGGGTTGACTTGTAGAGCCGTGGTTTTCCTTTGAGATTGTTGATGGTTCATTACTCCAGGGGCGGAGGCACGTATAAGCTTGCCCCCCCCAAAAAAATTTCAAAGCCTCTTATTTTTATTTTTATTTTTATTTTTATTTTTCAGGTTAGCACCTATGGCCCCTGCAAAAATAGAGTTCAGGCCCCCCCAAAAAAATTAATCTACTATCTACTACTATAATATTTTTTCTTTTCCTTAAAAAAAACATATTAAAAACCCAGCAAGGCAGTGGATGTTAAACTAGAAAGAAAAGAAATAAAAAAAAAAAAAAGGAAAAATCATCAGACGCAGCAAATAAAAAATAATAATAATCAACAACAAATCCTCTTCAACACGTCAACGCAATGTCAACAAAAAATTCACACTGCACAAGGAAAAAAAAGAGACAAAATTTACTTTACAATACCTCTCAAACTTCCCTCAAACCCTCGATCTCACATTCAACCTTAAGAAAAAAGAAAAAAAAAAAAGAAAACACACAAAGCTTGAAAATACTGAGAGGCGAGAGAACTGAGTCTAAGAGACTGAGATCTGGTTGTGCATCTACCGTCGGCCGTCTGTCCACCAGTTCAAGCACCACCCGCAGCAGTAAACACCCATCACCGTGAGTTATTTGCTCTTATTTTCTGCAGGCTCTAAATCTTTAATATGATTTTTCTTTGAAATTTGGGCTTTTTTAAAAGAAAAATCTGAGTGTGTTTGATTATGAGATTTCTTTGAGATGGGTTGAAGACAAATAGAAGATAAAGATTCACGAGAAAATTGAAGCACAGCTAGAGGGAGGGAGGTGTGAGGTTGAAGAGAGAAATAAAAAAGATAAGGACAAGAGAGAAGGAGGACCACCGATTCTATAAAAATCTGAGTGTGTTTTATCCTTTCAAAAAAAAAAAAAAAAAATGAAAAGATGAGGGGGCCAGGGTGTGGGACCGTGGATGGAATGGGAGAAAGAATTGACTCAAAAGCATTGAGTGGATTCTAGAGGCTTCGAGTGAGTGAGTGGATTTTTTTTTTTTTTTTTTAATAGATGTAATTGAGTGGTGTCAAACCTTTGACTCTTTCTTGAGATTAGAAGATGGCAGATGGGGTTGGGTGTTGTTTCTCCCAGCCGCTTAGGCTGTGGAGTTGATGTTCTCCCAGCCGTTTAGGCTGTGGAGTTGATGTTCTCCGAGTCCTCCGGACTCTGGAGTTTCGTGTTTTATTTGTTTTGTTTTCTTCTTTCTTTTCGTCTTCTCTGGCAGGAAGTTTCTTCCCGAGGCGTCCGGCGGGGTGCACTTGATTTCGTTTTTGTCTCGCCGGTGGAGGGCGTTTTGTGCCTAATCTGTCTTTCTTTGGATGCTAGATCTACGCTTAGTCATCGGTTTTCTAGAGACACGCGCCGCTCAGATGGGTTCACCGGCGTTGCCTTGTTCCGCTGCTGTTTGTTCCGGTCGTCGGGATCATTGGTGGCCGGCGCGTGATCGTCACGCGCCAGTGAAGTCTTCTCTTCGTCGGGCGCGTGGAGGTCTCGCTCCGGCGTTTTTTCGCCGGGAAAAGGCGGTGGCGGGGCTCTGGGGGACTGATCTGTTGGTTGGCGGTTTCGGGGGAGGCGCGTGTCGTACACGCGCCGGTCTCCGGCGAAGACAGTGTTATCCTCCGACGTGTTGGGTTGAATTTTTGCTAGATTTGTTTGTGTATTCTCTAGTTTCTAGGTACAATTGCCTATGTGTGGCTCAGGTTTTACTAGAATTTTATTTGTTAGGGGCTGATTGTAATTTTAGTAAAATTTGGGATTCTACATATGTAATTGTTTTTTAAGTCAGATCCTTCTGACTTAAGAGTGTGTGGGGGGTATGTCCCTCATTGCTCACGATGTAGCCTTCGGGCATTTTAGACTTGAAATAGCACATGCTATTTGTTTCAAAAAAAAAAAAAAGAAGATGGCAGATGAAATTGAAAATTACTGGGGCGTGGTGGGTGTGGGACCGTGGCTGATGGGGGAGAGAAAGGAGATATGAGGGTGGTGAAAAATGAAAATTGAAATGAAAGACTTCCTCAAATATGATTATGTGAGGAAATAATCAATTAATCAAATATGTCTTGTTATATTTGTTTTTGATTAATAATTTTTATTATTTAATTTTTTCAGTATTTAGTCTAGAAGCTTTCAAAATAAATATACAAAGAAAGAAAACTAGGTATATGTCTTTTTCAGTAGAAGTAGTAATTAAAATGCAACACTTTGGTTTTAGATGGAACCCATATTAGATTGGACTTTTTTTAAAAAAAAAATTATTCTATTAAATTAATATTTGTCTTTAAAATAAGTAATCAATTTAGAAGATAATTTGGAAGATAACCTTTTTTTTTTTAATTGTGTTCATCATTTCTTATTTTAATTTATTATTTGTTTTTATTGGTTTGCAGCATTCAGCTAGCATATTATTGCCTTTGGTTTGTTTTCAAGAAATCCTTCAAGATCAAGATAACGTTGATTTATTGAAAGGTACTCATTTTTCTTAGACCCTATTAACTGTGCATAATTTATTTGTCAAGTAGTCTATATTTTTTTGTGTTTGCTATTTTGGCTAGATTAAGATTTTTAATTGATTATTAGAAATTTTTTTTCCTAATTTGATGGGTTTGATTTGGTTAATTATTCGTTGTTTTTTCTTTTGTTAATGCTAATAAGAACTATTTTAAGTTAAGTTTAAGACTTGTTTTCTTTTATTTTACAAGCAGATACACATATAGAAAAATTATATATATTGAGAGCATAGACTTGCTCTACAGTCTTGATATGCTGTTCAGTCTTGAACGATGTCACGGACCACTTCTTCCTGTAAATCTCTTTACTGGGAACCTTAGGTATATTCCAATCATTGACATCAATGAAGGAATCCTCATCGTGGTATTCAACGTGTTCTTCGTTGACTACCTCTGGAATCTCAGGGATCCGAGTGGATCTAGAGCTTACTGATGAGTTAGATCTGAACAATCTATTCATCGCTGCAAGTTTAGGGTTACCTGGCTTAGACTTCTACTGTTCCGGTCTCTCTACCGCGAGACATCTCTCTACCACACTTCATCTCTGTTCTCCAACTAGGTCTCCTAGGTCATACGCATGTGTCCTATCCGTGTGTCCTCCCGACTTACCTGGCCCTTCTCTCGGCTCTCAACTGCGCTGACGGCACGTTGACGGCAGTGTCCTTCCTATTCACCCTAGAATCTTAACAGAGAGTGGTGTTACAGACAAACTTGAAACAATATAAGAACAAGCTTAATTATATATATATATATATTATTTAACTATTTAACTTCGGCCCCCCCCTCCAGGAATTTCCTGGCTCCGCCCCTGCATTACTCCCCCGCAAGTGAGACATAGGGCACATGATGTTGAGCTTGGTGCAAATGAGGGAGAAGTAAGGTCAGGAAGTAGTTTAATAAAAATGTCAGCTAGGTTATCTTTGCTGGAGATGAAACAAACATCCAAAGTTTTGGAGGCGACCTTGTCACGAACGAAGTGGAAGTCGATTTCTATGTGTTTGGTACGAGCATAGAAGGCGGGGTTGGCGGAAAGGTAGGTGGTCCCAATGTTGTCACACCTTAGGGTGGGTGGTAAGGGGAGATAAAGACCAAGGTTGTGAAGCATAGATTGAAGCAAGATGAGTTCAGCGATGGTGGGTAGCAAAGGTACGATATTCTGATTCATTGCTGGAGCGTAAGACTGTCCGTTGTTTGCGGGAGGACCATGAAATGAGATTGGGGCCAAGAAAAACACAGAAACCACCGGTAGATTTTCTATTGTTGGGACAGCCGGCTCAATTGGCGTCTGAGTAGGCTTGGAGAATGTGAGATGAGGAGCGGCAAAGGAGTAGGCCATAAGAGATTGTAGACTTGAGGTACCGTAGGATACGTTGGACTTGTAGGTGGAGGTAGGTGGGTTGATGCATGAATTCAGACTTTGTTGACAACAAAAGAGATATAAAGACAGGAGAGTAATAGATACTGTAGGAAGCTAACAACGCTTTGAAAGAGCATAGAGAAACCCATGTGAGAGCATAGATGGGCTATACTTGCTTGAACAGGTATTTAAATAGTCCAAATTACATCTATTCGGACTACTTGAACACATGCAACTCCCACATAGAACTACCCTATTTAGGGTTGGCAATTTTGACACGAATCGACAACCCGACAAGAACACGACACGAAATTAGCGGGTTTGGGTCTACCTTAAACGGGTTGACTCGTTTATCTTGGTCTGGCGGGTCGGGTTGCGGGTCGCCCGCGGGCGACCTGCCAGACACGATTAGATTTTTTATTTTTATTTTTTGAGAAAAAAAAAAAAAAAAAAAAAAAAGAAAGAAGAAAAGAAAAAGGTAAATAGTATCACAAGTTTGGGAAAAGGTCCACAGTTGTTCAGCTCTAAGAAGGTTCAGATTGGAAAAAGGTAAATAATATCACAAGTTTCATAAATTCTTAGCTTGTTAGTAAGTAGTAACTTAATATAAATATATATATATATATATATATATATATATATATATATATATATATATATATATATATATATATATATATATTAAGTTTATTTTATCTCTTTTTATGTAGGATATTCTAACATTTGATGGAGTTGATCCTGATGCACAAAAGACTCAATAAAAACTTTATTTGGATGAACCCAAGTATTTGGAGAAGAACACAACATTTGACATCCTTTCATTTTGGAAAGGAAATGAATTTCGTTATCCTGAAGTAGCTGTCATGGCTCGTGATGTTTTGAGTATTCCTAATTCTACTGTTGCTTCATAATCCACTTTTAGTATTGGTGGACGTGTGATTAATCAATATAGGAGTTCACTCAAGCCTGATATTGTTGTGGCATTGGTTTGCACTAGAGATTGGTTATATGGAGAGCAAGGTAATATAAGTTATTTGCATTTTTAATTTCTTCATTTACTTGTATTTTTTCATCTTATTTTAATGAAATTAATTTTTTATATCTTTTTATATAGAACAAACTTCAATGAAGGTGGATAACGAAGAAGATGATGTTTTGACATTAGATAGTAGCAGTTCCTATGAGATTCCCTATTCTTTCTTTTGTTCTTATGTTATTGTTTGTGTTTTAGCATGTGAGGCAGAATGGTACAATCTGTCAAATAGATATTGAATTGTAGAAAGTAAATGATGTTAGTTGACATTTTAAACTTTTTCAGCTCCCAATGTAATTATTCTATTTTGTTCCTTTAGGTATTGGAGCTGAATGACAAAGATGGGCATGTCAATCTAACCTGCATTGGACTCAATCTGATGGACAATGGGCATATGTAGGTCATTCAAGAAATCAAGACTCAAGAGTAGACAATTATGATGCAGTTTTTTGTATTTGTAAATTTGTAATGATGATGTAGTGTTTTTTTTTTTTTTTTTTTTTTTAATTTGATTAGACAATTAAACATATTAAGTGATTTGGTGCTAGCGTACTAGGAGATTAGGAGTAGGAGTTTAGAGATGAATTGCTAAAATTATTATTATTTCATTTAAATACCAACAAACCCCCCCCCCCCCCCAAATAATAATTATTATAATAAATTAAAAAAAATAAAAATAAAACATTTTAAGCTAAACGGGTCAAACGGGTCGTGTCGACCCGATTCGACCCATTATGTTAAACGGGTTCACGGGTTGTGTCGGGTGATCCGTGAAATAATCGTGTCGTGTCTAGAGTCCCGACCCGTTAACATAAACGGGTCGTGTCCGGGTATAGGCTAAACGGGTCGCGAGTCTTAACGAGTCGTAAACGTACCGTGTCGAGTGACTCGTTTTGCCAGCCCTTTATTTGGTCCCTATTGTTTGTTCTTAAAAAATTTAAATAGTTCAATGCATCCTGTCCAATCATTAATCTTAATTCCACCATTATACATATAGTTTAATTTTATTCTTCTACTCTTTTTTAGAGTATATTAGAATCTGACAATGTTTTTTCTTTTTCCAATTAGATGGATGAAGATGCTTGTCAATAATAAATTTTTTAAGGCAATTAGAGTTAGAAAGAGTAATATGGGGATCTTAGAGCATTTCCAACCACTTCTCTAAAAGCCAATATGAGGCATTTTTAACATGCAGCAGATTATCTTCCCACCATTAAATCTGTAGGACCCACAAAAACCCACATGTGATCTTAACCAATGTGAGAGACATCATTAACTAGAGTTATGCATGCTGATTGGCTTTGTTTTAAAAATCAACCAAACCAGCCTTTATGAAATTTTCAGTTTCCGTGTTTCAAATCACATATTAAAATTATATTTGTATTAACATCAATTTTAAAATTGTTTGTTAATTAAAAATACTGTAATATATACGTAAACTGTATTTAATAACAATTTTTTGGGCATCATTAATAGCAAGAAATTAAAGCTCACAAGGCAACTTATATAAACAAATAAATAGTCGAGTTGAATAATGATTCCATACTTTTATGAGTTTTTTTTGGTAATAAAATTTAATTTAGTTTGATGTCCACATAAAGGGTCTTTTAATACTCGGGCTCAAATTATTGAAAATCCAAATTGTAAATATTTTAAAACAATCCAATATGTATAGAATTAAGAATTTAGGATTCAATTTTAAACTTTAAAGGGCTCTAAAAATGATAGTACATGATGCACTGCTGCTATTTTTATTTCTCTCCGATTAATTATTAATTAATAGCCCCGACACTGAGTATGCCTTTTAGTTTTAGTTGAGAGCCAACTAGTCCCACATCGTTCAATTCCAAGAATGAAGACAAGTTTTTATAGCAATACAGAATAGGATGGGATTAGAGGTTCTGGAAGGCAATAAAATCATAACATTCTCTCGACGTTTTCCTTTCGATCGGAGAATGTTGTGATTCAATTCCCATTGCAGAACATTTTTATATTTTTGTTGTTTCTCTACGATCTGATCTCACAAAGCTGCCATCTTCTTCGTTCATATACACTTTCTGCCTCTGGGTGTTGCTCAAACAGTGTAAGGCTTCGTTCGTCCTCCCAAATTGAATTGAGTTTTTATATTCTGTAATTGGGTTTGATTTTTTTATTTTGCCAAAGATGCCCTTTTTTGGTTCGGTTCACAGTGGTGATAGTAATTCGTATGTTTTGGTTTTAAAACAGACTGATATTTGGTGCAATTTCGAGTTCTAAGAGTTGATATTCTTTTAGAATTGAAACTCGAAGAAGAACATAAGTAAAAGTAGTTTTTGTGGGTGTGGGAATCTTCTTCTTAGCTGCCTTTGAGATTATCATAAGGTTTCAGATTTTCATTGTCCAATGTTAAATTACAGGTAATGAGCATAGCTAATTGCAGTATTTTAACAGTATCTGGGCTTTTTTGACTGCACAGACGAGGTTTAGTGATTCCAACACTAAATAGGCAATAATTCCAGTGAAAAATAAAAAATTTGTGAGTAAAAGGTCTCTTCTTTAGCTGAACTTGATTCCTAAGCAATCTATGCCAAGAATGTAGACAGCTCAATTCATGCCTTTTTGCAATTAATATATATATTACACACTCAAGGATGGGCCACTGAGAATTTGGACCATCCAATGTGATGTGCCGATCGAGTAAGATCATTGCTTGTAAGATTTTTCACTTAAATATGTTTTGATTGGATTTTATTTACTGATTGAGGTTCATTGGTTGAGATTAGCACTAAAAATATAAGTGCTGTGCAAAGTGCAATCAAGGCAAACATCTGATTTTTCTGTATTGATCCGTTATTTGTTTTTCTGATATGCGATATGATTGAGTTATTGACTTTATCTGTAACGACCAAGGAAAAACGTTAGTCATATTTCTGCTATCACTCCAAAAGAATTAGTCAAATTTGAAATTTTTTTAGAATTCTTTATAAAGTCCAATTTCACCTAATAACTAGGCAATATGAGACATAACACTAATAAGTATTTTTATAAACTACTCACTCTATGTGAACTATTCATCTCTTCTCAATATGGGACCGGGGTGTTACATTATCACTTCTTGGATGCGGCAAATATGATTTCATACACTTATATTTATAGAATCAAAGTAAGTTGTATAATGATTTATTGGAATTGGTTACGGCTGGGATATGCTGTTTGCATCTGCAGTTTTATTTTTTTTTCGTTTTCTAGTTTCTCCTCCTGTTATGGTTTATATCAGGAGTGACATTAAAGCCAAAGTTGCAGACAGCTCTTCTACTTCAGTTCGCTAAAGATTTTATCTGCAAATCGATGTTGATCATTAAGAATATTGTTGTATGTTTATCACAATATTCAAGTTGCTTTTAGCTGTTCATTTCACCCTAAAAATTGTAGCAACTTTTTAATATAACATCCTTTGTTTTTAAATATGAATTTATTTTATCATAAGCAGAGGCGATGAGTTGATTTGATTTCCTTCTTGAGATAGTGTTAGATGTTGTGTGTTTATTGGGTTGACTTGTAGAGCCGTGGTTTTCCTTTGATATTGTTGATGGTTCATTACGCCCCGCAAGTGAGACATAGGGCACATGATGTTGAGCTTGATCCACATGAGGGAGAAGTAAGGTGAGGCAGTGCCCTATGTCTCTTTGAAGGAGATGAAATAGAAATCCAAAGTTTTCAGTTTTGGAGGCGACCTTGTCATGAATGAAGTGGAAGTCGATTTCTATGTGTTTGGTACGAGCATCGAAGGCGGGATTGGCAGAAAGGTAGGTGGCCCCAATGTTGTCACACCTTAGGGTGGGTGGTGAGGGGAGATAAAGACCAAGGTCACGAAGCATAGATTGAAGCCAAATGAGTTTAGCGGCGATGGTAGCAAGGGTGCGATATTATGATTCATTGCTAGAGCGGACGACTATCCGTTGTTTGCGAGAGGAACATGAAATGAGATTGGGGCTAAGAAAAACACAGAAACCACCGGTAGATTTTCTATTGTTGGGACAGCCGGTTCAGTCGGTGTTTGAGTAGGCTTGGAGGATGGGAGACGAGGAGCAGCAAAGAAGTCGGCCATAAGAGATTGTAGACTTGAGGTACCATAGGATACGTTGGATTGCTTGTAGGTGGAGGGAGGTGGGTCGATGCATGAATTGAGAGACTTTGTTAACAGCAAAAGAGATATCAAAACGGGTGAGTAATAGATACTGTAGGGCGCCAACAAGGCTTTGAAATAGCATAGAGAAACCCATGTGAGAGCATAGATGGGCTTTACTTGCTCTTTACTTGCTCGAACAGGTGTTTAAACCGTCCAAATTACACCTATTCGGACTACCTGAACACCTGCAACTCCCACATAGAACTACCCTATTGTTTGTTCTTAAAAAATTTAAATAGTTCAATGCATCCTGTCCAATCATTAATCCTAATTCCACCATTATGCATAAAGTTTAATTTTATTCTTCTACTCTTTTTTTAGAGTATATTAGAATCTGACAATTTTTTTTTTCTTTTTCCAATTAGATGGAAGAAGACGCTTGTCAATAATAAATTTTTTTAAGGCAATTAGAGTTAGGAAGAGTAATATGGGGATCTTATAGCATTTCCAACAACTCCTCTAAAAGCCTAATTTTTTCACATACAGCATATTATCTTCCCATCATGTAAAATACATTTTTTGTTACAATAATTAGCAATCTCTAGCTAATTATTGTAACAAAATTGTTATTTATTATTTATTATTTTTTTTATGTTTTTTTTTTGGTTTAGTTAAAATAGCTAATGTTGCTATTAAACGGTAAGACTTTCGTAGTGTAAAATTAATGCCCCTCTTCTATTAACACCCATGTGGTGCAACTTGAGTCAATAATGGAACCCATTAGGTGCTGCATTTTGCCATTGGTGGGATTAGGATCCTACTATTTTAAAGAAATTTGAAATCCTCAAATTATGTGAATTCAAGCCGTTTTTTACATCAAATAACGTGAAAAATGATACATATTAAATATATGACATGTTATCGAGACAATAATAAAAAATAAAAAAAATCATTCCAAAATGTTTTTTTCTTTACTTTTGAAAAGACGCTTTTTCTTTACTAAAGCAAAAGACAATTTTTTGCTCAAAGCTTTTATACGACATAAAGTGTAAGAATCTAATAAAAATGTACTCAATTTTCATTGTTAACATGTCACATTTTTCATATGTAGATTTTTCATGTCGTTCGATACATGAAACGACTTAAATTGACAAAATTTGAAAATCTCAAATTTCTTTAAAATTGTAGGAGATCCTGATCCTTGGCTTTGTGGGTTTTATTTTATTTATTGAGTAATATAATACCGTATTCGTTGGGATCTAATACACAAAAAAATGACTCCATGTTTTTGAATTTGACCGATTGGATCGACTGGATTTCTATAATTTTTCTTGAAATTGTGAGGCACTTCCTTTTGGAATAAAAATCTTAACTTGAGGATTGCATGTTTCATTTATCTAACAACGGATCAAACTGATTATTATCAAAGTGATTTCAACTGTTTCAAAGATCATGAGCTAAGGAAAGATGAGATAGAAAGACATTCAAGTATGTAGAGTTTAGAGACGGCTACTCCGATTAAATTGAAGAGCACACGCCATGAGCCAACTTGATTATTGAAGGCAAATCACAATTTAACAAGACATGCTTTAATGTAATCCAATTTGGGCCTTGGGGCGAGGACAAAGTTAGGCAGAGTATTGTGAAAGAGCACACGCCTTGGCCACTATATAGGTTAATTTTAAGTCGACCAATTTAATTAAACTTGAGAGTAATTACATTTTCTCTCATGAACTACCGGCCTGTGTCATTTTGCCCCCACGAACTACTACTTCGATCAAAAAAGAGCATCAAACTACCATCTTTACATACTTTGCCACATTTCGTTAGTCTAATTCATGCAAAGACTTAAATGCCCTAACTCAGTTTCAAAAATGACATAAATACTCTCATCTTTCAAAAAAAAAAAAAAAAAAAAAAGGAAAGCCACCCCCTGAGGTGGCCGGGTGGCTTGCAGCCCACCCCGGCCTAAGGGGTGGTCGCACGGCGTGTGACCACCCCATCTTATCTCTAGGGTAGCCGTGCGGCCACCCCAGAGGCAGTGGGTGGCCCGGTAGCCACCCCTAAAGGTGGCTTCGGCCACCTCTAGGGTGGCTCGCGGCCACCCCCTTAGGTTTCTTTTTTGTTTTTTTTTAAAAAAAAAATTTATTAATTTTAATATTTTTTTATTAATTACTGTAGATGGCATTTTGGTCTTTAAATAAAAATTAACAGTAAAAAATGGCATATTCCATCCAAGTTAACGGGATTCCATGACAGAATGGGGCAAAGTATGTAAAGATGGTAGTTTGATGCTTTTTTTGGTCGAAGTGGTAGTTCGTGGGGCCAAAATGACACAGGCCGGTAGTTCATGGGGGAAAAAAGTAATTACCCCTTAAACTTGTTAATCCCTTCAAACTTAATTCGTTAATTTCGTATCGGGTTTGCGAATCGTGTCGAAACCTATCCCTTATTAGAGTTGGCATTAGAAGGTGGTTGTCTTTATGGTTTTGTTAGGGCACAAATATCAAAATTGCTTTGATGAATTTCGTTGCCCTTCCTTCACTTTTGTTGATCTTTTGTAAGTAGTTGCTATTTGTGCTAAAACAAAATGAGCTTCAGATGACTATTGATATGGATCATGAGAATTAGAAAGATGATGTGATAGATTATAGAATCATGAACTCTATGAAGAACATGTTTTTACCCAATTAATCTTCATCCATTGCTATGAAGGTCTTCACCGCGCTGCCATTCACAGTCTCCATGTACCATGAACCTTCATGGCCATGGAGGTCCATCTTCATGGTCGTGGAGAGACCTACACTCTCCTTGTCACTTCTGTTTTTTATTTTCAAAACAAAACATCAACAAACAACTTAAAACACAGAATACTTACAAAACATTCTAAACAGTTTTTATCTTAATGTCATATCATAACACATTTTCAAAAAAAAAAAAAAAAAAAAAAACCGTTCAAAACACATCATTTTTTCCCCCATTGTTTTTGGGTTTTTGGTTCAACGCTTTTTATTATTTCTTTTTTTTTTCCTGTATAAAAATCCTAAAAACAAAAATTAGAAAGTAGAGAGAAGAGGTATGAATAAGCATATGATAAATGATTCGTATACATTTATTGTACATCTCTTTTCTAAACTAACCATTGAATTTGTAGAACTCACATGTGGTCTTAATCAATGTGAGAGACATCATTAACTAGAGTTACGCATACTGATTTGGGTCTGATTTAGAAATCAACCAAACTAGCCTTTATGAAATTTTTCAGTTTCGGTGTTTCAAATCACATATTAAAATTTTATTTGTATTAACATCAATTTTATAATTGTTTGTTAATTAAAAATACTGTAATATATACGTAAACTGTATTTAATAACAATTTTCTGGGCATCATTAATAGCAAGAAATTAAAGCTCACAAAACAACTTATATAAACAAATAAATAGTCGAGTTGAATAATGATTCCATATTTTTATGAGTTTTTTGGTAATAAAATTTAGTTTGATGTCCACGCAAAAGGGTCCTTTAATACTCAAGCTCAAGTTATTGAAAATCCAAATAGTAAATATTTTAAAACAATCCAATATGTATAGAATTAAACTTTAAAGGGCTCTAAAAATGATAGTACATGATGCACTGCTGCTATTTTTATTACTCTCCGATTAATTATTAATTAATAGCCTCGACACTGAGTATGCCTTTTAGTTTTAGTTGAGAGCCAACTAGTCCCACATCGTTCAATTCCAAGAATGAAGACAAGTTTTTATAGCAATACAGAATAGGATGGGATTGGAGGTTCTGGAAGGCAATAAAATCACAACATTCTCTCGAGGTTTCCCTTTCTCTCGGAGAATGTTGTGATTTAATTCCTCTTGCAGACCATTTTTATATTTTTGTTGTTTCTCTACGATCTGATCTCACAAAGCTGCCATCTTCTTCGTTCATATGCACTTTCTGCCTCTGGGTGTTGCTCAAACAGTGTAAGGCTTCGTTCGTCCTCCCAAATTGAATTGAGTTTTTATATTCTGCAATTGGGTTTGATTTTTTTATTTTGCCAAAGATGCCCCTTTTTTTGGTTCGGTTCACAGTGGTGATAGTAATTCATTTGTTTTGGTTTTAAAACAGACTGATATTTGGTGCAATTTCGAGTTCTAAGAGTTGATATTCTTTTAGAATTGAAACTCGAAGAAGAACATGTTACACGTAGATTACTGTCTAGGGTTTTTTATGGAATGTAGATGGAAATTAGGGGAAAAATGGAGAGAAAATGTGCTGTAATTATACTGTAATTTGATAAGAAAACATAAGCGGCAGATTCGAGGAGCCACCCTCCAAGGAACAAGTCCAATTTTCCAGATATCCCTCATTCTATGCTAAGCGAGATTTATATAGTGTCTCTTACAATGGCACTTCAAACCCTACTAAAACGACAGTACTTAGGGACTACATAAACGACTAGCTCTAGGGATAAACGGCAGGTCCTTATTTACTGATACGCACCGCATCAGCCATCCTAGGACTCCAAAACGCACCGCATGAAGCTACTAGAATGCCTAGCTGGACCGCCCACTACAACGTTCTGATGAAGCCACGTAACCCTCCTGTTCGACCACACAACTCCTCAACTATCTTTCTTCAAGCTTCAAGCTTGATTCTTTCTCTCTCTTCGAAGAGCTGTGACAATACTCCCCCTCTCAAAACACCTTGCCCACAAGGTGTGGGTAGGCTTCCCGGAGGCTGTGGAGGTCCTCCCAAGTGGCGTCGTCCGGGCCTTGGCCATCCCAGCGGACTAGCAGCTCGATAAAGGGACGGTGGTCTTTCGGCCCGGAGCGGCGATCCAAAATCTCAACCGGTTCGGGGCAAAGAATGCCGTCGGAGTCCACCGGTGGTAGCTTCGGCAAGGCTGAGGTGGAAGATCCCAGCTTTAGCTTCAATTTGGACACATGAAAGACCGGGTGGATTCGAGCGGCCGGCGGTAGATCCAATTCATAGGCGACCTTTCCCACACGGAGAATGATGCGGAACGGCCCGTAAAAACGGGGTGACAGCTTTAGGGCTCGGCGGTAAGACACTATTGTCTGGCGATAGGGCTGGAGCCTCAGGTACACCATTTGCCCTAATTCAAATTCCCTTTCAGTACGCCTTATATCTGCGTATTTCTTCATCCTCTGTTGGGCAAACTATATGTTCTGCTTGAGAAGGGCTAGGATTTGCTCGCGGTTGCGAAGCACTTCGTCAACCGCTTCAACACGGGTAGTACCCGGGATGTAGCTTAAGAGTCTGGGGGGGGTACCCCATAGACTGCCTCATAGGGTGTCATCCGAATGACCGAATGCCATGTAGTGTTGTAGCTGTACTCTGCCCATGGTAGCCAGTAGGTCCACCTCTTAGGGCTATCCTGTGTGAAACATCTGAGGTAGGTCTCGAGGCATTTATTCACGATCTCCGTCTGGCCGTCTGTCTGTGGATGGTAGCTTGTACTGAGCTTGAGTGAGGTACCCTGTAGCCTGAACAACTCAGCCCAGAAGGCACTAATAAATGTCGGGTCCCTGTCCGAGACTATGGACTGTGGCATCCCGTGCAACTTAAGGACATTCTGGATGAATAGCTGGGCCACCTTGGCAGCTGTGTAGGGGTGAGCGAGAGAAATAAAGTGGCTAGATTTGGTAAGTCTATCCACCACCACAAGGATAACCGAGTGGCCCTGGGATGGGGGTAACCCTTCCACAAAGTCCATTGAGATATCCGTCCACACCCGGGTTGGAATAGGGAGTGGTTGCAGTAGTCTGGCAGGGCAAGTGTTCTCATTCTTGTTCTGCTGACACACATCGCACTCCCTGATGAAGTTCTTGATGTCCCTTCTCATGTCGTGCCAATAGAAATCCCTTCTGGCCTTTTGCAGAGTCTTATCATACCCTGAGTGCCCAGCTGCTGGGTCACTATGCACATACTGCAGCACCTAGCTTTTAAGAACCGGGGACCCTCCTAATAGAATCTTGTGCTTGTAAAGTAAGAGTCCATCTCGGAGAGAGTACCTGCGGGTGTCTAAATCATTGTTCATCCATTTCTCCATTAGCTGCTTGAGCTCCTCATCCTCAGTGGACTGATGTTTTAAATCCTCTACCTAACTAGCAGTTGGGATAGATAGTAGGGAAAGGGAAAGTCCTTCCTCTCAGCCTTCTTTCCTGGATAGGGCATCAGCCACCCTATTCTCAACTCCCTTTTTATACTCCACCACAAAGTCATATCCCAACAGTTTTGTAATCCATTTCTGCTGGAAGGGGGTCCCTACCTTCTGTTCTAGCAGAAATTTGAGGCTTTGCTGGTCAGTTTTGACCACGAAGGGCCGTCCCAATAGATAAGGTCTCCATTTCTGAATTGCGGTGACAAGGGCAAATAGCTCTTTTTCGTAGGTAGACATATGGAGTGCTTTACCCATGAGTGCTTTGCTAAGGAAAGCTATAGGCCGGTTACCCTGCATAAGGACCGCCCCTATTCCAACTCCACTAGCGTCGCACTCTATTAGGAAGGGCTGAGAGAAATTGGGCAGGGCTAGGACTGGGGCTTGGGTAACTGCTGTCTTTAGGGCTAAAAAGGCCCCTTGAGCCGGTTCTGACCACGAGAAGGAATTTTTCTTGAGCATGGCTGTTAATGGTGCAGCTATGGCTCCATAATTTCTTATAAACTTCCGGTAATACCTGTCAACCCTAGGAAACCCCTCAGGGCTTTGATGGTCGTAGGGTGTGGCCAATTCACCATGGCCTGAATCTTGCTTGGGTCTGCACAAACTCCTCGACCTGAGACCACATGCCCCAAATACTCAACTTCCACACAACCAAATCGGCACTTGGTCATCTTAGCGAACAGCTGATGTTTCCTCAAGAGTTCTAGTGTCTTTTGAAGGTTGGTGAGGTGTGTCTCCATGTCCGGGTTGTATATCAATATGTCATCGAAAAACACTAAGATAAACTTCCTCAAAAAGGGCTGAAATATGTGGTTCATTAGGCTTTGGAAGGTCGAAGGTGCATTGGTTAGCCCGAAGGGCATAACCAAGAACTCATAGTGTCCAGCGTGAGTTCTAAATGCAGTTTTGGGGATATCAGCTTCTACCACCCGGATTTGGTGGTACCCGGATCTTAGGTCCAGTTTGGAAAAAATTTGTGCTCCCCATAGTTCGTCCAATAACTCATCTACTACAGGAATAGGAAATTTGCCTTTGATCGTTACCTTGTGCAAAGCTCGATAGTCCATGCACATCCTCCGCGGGCCGTCCGCCTTCCTTACTAATAACACCGAAGATGAGAATGGGCTGTGACTGGGTCTAATAACCCCCGATTCTAGCAACTCCTTCACAATTCGTTCTATCTCCTCCTTTTGGTACAAAGGGTACCGGTAGGGCCGAACTGACACCAGTTGGGCTCCCTCTTGAAGTGTAATGGCATGGTCGTGAGCCCTATGGGGCGGCAGTCCCTTAGGCTCCTGGAAGATATCACAGTAATCTTCAAGTATGGCAGCCACTGGACCAGGTAACTGGGGCTGTTTAGGAACTGTCGGGAACTGTTTAGGCTCTAGGACCCCATTGGTAGTCTGTTCCATTAAGTATAGAAGAATGCCTTTCCTTTCTAGCTTCGAGAGTTTGAAAGAGTCTCCCTCTTCCCAACTCATTCGGGAACCTTGCCTGAGTCCACGCAGGGTGCAACCAGTACCTTCATACCGGAACCTCATTTCCAGCTGAGTAAAATCCCACAAGATGGGTCCAAGGGTCCTAAGCCATTGGATGCCTAGTACCGCATCACAGCTTGCCAAGGGCAGGATAAAAACTCAGTTCGGAAGATGTACCCTTGCATCTTAACTTCCACCTCTCTGCTCTTCCCTGGGCTTGCCACTTCCTGCCCGTTTGCAATTTTCACCTTAATTCCATCCTGCCCAATTGGTTGAATTCCTAATGCAGCAGCATATCTGTCCAATTTTCCAGATATCCCTCATTCTATGCTAAGCGAGACTTATATAGTGTCTCTTACAATGGCACTTCAAACCCTACTAAAACGACAGTACTTAGGGACTACATAAACGACTAGCTCTAGGATAAACGGCAAGTCCTTATTTACTGATACGCACCGCATCAGCCATCCTAGGACTCCAAAACGCACCGCATGAAGCTACTAGAATGCCTAGCTGGACCGCCCACTACAACGTTCTGATGAAACCACGTAACCCTCATGTTCGACCACACAACTCCTCAACTATCTTTCTTCAAGCTTCAAGCTTCAAGCTTGATTCTTTCTCTCTCTTCGAAGAGCTGTGACAGAACATAAGTAAAAATAGTTTTTGTGGGTGTGGGAATCTTCTTCTTAGCTGCCTTTGAGATTATCATAAGGTTTCATATTTTCATTGTCCAATGTTAAATTCAGTTAATGAGCATAGCTAATTGCAGTATTTTAACAATATTTTAACAGTATCCGGGCTTTTTTGACTACACAGACTAGGTTTAGTGATTCCAACACTAAATAGGCAATAATTCCAGTGAAAAAAAAAAAATGTGAGAAAAAGGTCTCTTCTTTAGCTGAACTTGATTTCCTAAGCAATCTATGCCTAGAATGTAGACAGCTCAATTCATGGCTTTTGTAATTAATATATATATATATATATATATATTACACTCTCAAGGATGGGCCACTGAGAATTTGGACCATCCAATGTGATGTGCCGATCGAATAAGATAATTGCTTGTAAGATTTTCACTTAAATATGTTTTGATTGGATTTTATTTACTGATTGAGGTTCATTGGTTGAGATTAGCAATAAATATAAGTTAATAAGCCGACACATTTTCTTTGGCTTTGTGGAATTTGAGGTGGCAAGTGCTGTGCAAAGTGCAATCAAGCCTATCAAGGTAAATATCTGATTTTTCTGTATTGATCCGTTTTTTGTTTTTCTGTTATGCTTGATATGATTTGAGTTATTGACTTTATCTATAACGACCAAGGAAAAGAGATAATCACATCTCCGCTATCACTCCAAAAGGACTAGTCAAATTTGAAGTTTTTCTAGAATTTCTTATAAAGCCCAGTTTCACTTAGTAACTAGGCAATGTCGGACTTAACACCAATGAATATCTTCATAAACTACTCACTCTATGTGAGCTATTCATCTCTTCTCAATATAGGACCGGGGTGTTACATTATCACTTATTGGGTGCGGCAAATATGATTTCATACACTTATATTTACAAAATCAAAGGATGTTGTATAATGATTTGTTGGAATTGGTTACGACTGGGATATGCTGTTTGTATCTCTGGAACTTCTGTCAAATGGGCATCTGCAGTTCTAGTGTTCTCCTCCTATTACAGTTTATATCAGGAGTGAAATTAAAGCCAAAGTTGCAAAGACAGCTCTTCTACTTCAGTTCGCTAAAGATTTTATCTGCAAATCGATGTTAATCATTAAGAATATTGTTGTATGTTTATCACAATATTCAAGTTGCTTTTAGCTGTTCATTTCACCTTAAAAATTGTAGCAATTTTAACTTTCCAGAGACCTGAAACCAAACCTCCCAGAAAATGAGTTTCAAAATCTGTTCCTCAGTGCTAGTTGGCCACCAAACCGAATATCATTTCCAGCCCTCCATATACCATACACAACAGCACTAAGAACCAGACAGCATAGCACTCCCAACATGGACTTAGTTTTCCACTGATTGCAACCCTCCTCAATCAAATCAGACCAGTCAATAGGAGGATTCAAGATATTACATCGTTGCATACAGGTTTTCCATATCCGAGAGCAAAATCCACAACCAAAAAACAAATGGGTCCTGCTTTCAGTACCATGGCAACAAAAAAGACAAGTTGTATTACCTTTAAACCCCCAAGACAGTAACCTATCTCCAGTAGTGAGCTCATCATGAATGACAGAACACCCAAGTTTCTTTCATACTAGATATTCTGAACCATTTTTAAGAGAGCATTTTACTACCTGGATTCAAGAGGGATGAAAGTGCAAAGGAAAAACAGATTATTGTCCATTTTCACTTGCTATCTTGCCTTGACTTCATGTCGGTTTCCATATCTGCTGTTTCTTCTTGTTGTTTAGTTTATTGTTACAGCAATAAGTGTGGAGAGCAGAAGCAGGATGCAGGTTGGAAGGTATCATGAGAGCACTAGTTGCCCTTTGATCATACATTTAGAACAGCCATGGACATGATGGTCCCTTAATCTTTCTTTTGGTTTCAATTTTGCTTTGTTTCTTGTTTAGAAGTTCTTATAAGGATAAAGAGTTCTCACGTTACAGTAAGGGATAGGGTTGGCCTTACAAGGTGGTTGTCTTTATGGTTTTGTTCACCCTATGAATGAACAAGGGGAAACAGGTTTCTTTTCTTTGTTTCATCTTTCGTCTCTATTCTCTCTCTTCTTGGTCTCCAAAATTTCTTTACCTAGGGCTCAAATGGAAAACTACTTTGTTATCGTCCTCTTATTCCCTTTGCTTTATGCATCATATTTTAACCTTTGAAGAATTGTCCTATGCTCTTTTACCTACTTTGTTTATTTGAAAAAGAACATATTTGAAGTAAACAACAACATCTATATTGTTCTATTACTGAATCACTGATTGTGACAACTAGTGTTTTTTCTGTTTTTAAATGTAAGTAGTTGCTATTTGTGCTAAATAGAACGAGCTTAACAGCCAACATCTCTCTCTCTCTCTGTGTTGCAAAAACTTCCCTCCTCTCTCTCCACTGCAACCTTTTGGTACTCCTCTTCCCATTAATAAACTAAGGTAACTGAAGATGTTTTGCAGTACTGTTATTTCATTCCATCTATGGTTAATATATACAAGAGATTTGATGTTTACAAAAGGAAAGATAAATTATGCAATATACAGAATTGATGAGAATTTGATGAGGCTAGCTATTGGTGTTGATTTGGTTGCCTTTTTTAGATGACTTAGCGTTGAGTTGATTTTGATTTCCTTCTTGAGATAGTGCTAGCTGTTGTGTGTTTATTGGGACTTATAGAGCCGTGGTTTTCCTTTGAGATTGTTTTGGTTCATTATGCCCCTGCAAGTGAGACATAGGGCACACGATGTTGAACTTGGTATGCATGAGGGAGAAGTAAGGTGAGGCAGTGGGTTTAGTAAAAATGTCAACCAAGTTATTTTTGCCGGAGATGAAACGAACATCCAAAGTTTTGGAGAACACCTTGTCATGAACGAAGTGGAAGTCGATTTTATGTGTTTGGTACGAGCATGGAAGGCAGAGTTGGCGGAGAGGTAGGTGGCCTCAATGTTGTTACACCTTAGGGTGGGTAGTGAGGGGAGATAAAGATCAAGGTCACGAAGCATAGATTGAAACCAAATGAGTTCACTGGCGGTGGTAGCAAGGTGTGATATTCTGATTCATTGTTGGAGTGGACGATTGTCCGTTGTTTGCGGAGGACATGAATGAGATTGGGGCCAAGAAAACACACACACCATAAATTTTCTATTGTCTGGCAGCAGCTCAATCGGCATCTGAGTAGGCTTGGAGGAGAAGGATAGGACATAAGAGATTGTAGATTTGAACGTAATGATACGTTGGACTGCTTGTAGGTAGATGAGGTGGGTCGATGCATGAAATTGAAACTTTGTTGACAGCAAAAGAGATATCAGGACAGGTGAGTGATAGATACTATAGGGCGCCAACAAAAAGAGCATAGAGAAACCCATGTGAAAGCATAGAAAATAGGTGTCTGAAACAGCATAAATTAACACCTATTCAGACTACCTGAACACCTGCAACTCTCACATAGAACTACCTATTGGAAAAACATTTTATAAAGAGTTTTCACAACTTTATTTTTTAATCCCTGAGTTTCAAATTGCATCACAAATGGTACCTCAATTTTAGGAAAGACCGAATAGGTACCCTCGGTTAAGTTTTCTGTCCAAAACTAACGGTTCGCTACGTGTCAACCTCAGAGGTTGACATGTGGCATTATATATAAAAAAAAAAAAAAAAAAAAAAAAAAAAAAAAAAATCTTTAAAATTAATTAAAAAAATTGAATTTTTTTTTTTAAAAAAAAAAGATTGACCCTTGGCCACCATGGGGGTGGCTGGCCGGTCGAGGGTGGCCTAACCACCCCAATGGGGTGGTTCGGCCACCCCTGGACAGAGAAAAAAATTGGTATTGTCCTTGGGGTGGCCGAACCACCCCCGGTCGGCCGGACTGGGGGTGGCTAAACCACCCTCGTGGCCTATGGGGTGGTTAGCCACCCAAGGACAAAATAGGAAAAACAAAATTTTGAGGGTTTGGCCCTTGGGGTGGTCCAGCCACCCCCAAGGGCCAAGACCGATTTGATTTTATTTTTTTTTTTTGTCAAGGAAGGTGTTTCGACCACCCCAGGCCGGCAAAGGGGGTGGCTCAACCATCCCTTTGGCCAAAATGGGGGTGGCTCAACCACTCCTTTGGCCAAAATGGGGGTGGCCGGCCACCCCATGGTGGCGAAGGTGGGTGGCTCAGCCACCCCCTTGTGTTTTTATTTTTTCAATTTTTTTTTTAATATATATATTTTTTATATATATATAGTGCCACGTGTCAACCTCTGAGGTTGACACGTGGTGAGCCGTTAGTTTTTGGACGGAAAACTTAACCGATATATCAATTTAGTCTTTTCCTAAAATTGAAGTACTTTCAATTATGCAAATTGAAACTCGGGTACTAAAAATAAAGTTGTGAAAACTTAGGAACCATAAGAATACTTAACCCAAAAATTTAAATAGTTCAATGCATCCTATCCGATCATTAATCCTAATTCCACTATTATGCATAAAGTTTAATTTTGTTCTTCTACTCTTTTGTAGAGTATATTAGAATCTGACAATGTTTTTTCTTTTTCCAATTAGATGGAAGAAGACGCCGGTCAATAATTAATTTTTTAAGGCAATTAGAGTTAGGAAGAGTAATATGGGGATCTTAGAGCATTTCCAAAATTCTCTAAAAGCCTAATATAAGGCATTTTTCACATGCAGCAGATTATCTTCCCATCATGTAAAAGACATTTTTTGTTTCAGTAATTAGCAACCTCTAGCTAATTATTGTAACAAAATTGTTGTTGGAAATGCTATTCAACGGTAAGACTTCGCAGTATCATATATATATATAGCCGAATTCCAATTTAGAATTGACATAGAATTATGACACGTAACATAAACTCATAATTTTTAGGAGTAATTACCTTTTACCCCCATGAACTACCAAAAAATGCGCGATGCCCCCATGAACTACCAACTCGACCAAAATAGAACATTCAACTACCAAAGATAACCATTTCCCCCCTTCCGTCAGTTAGAGGGGTTAAAAGAAATAGTCAACGGGTCATGTGCCGTTTTACGTGGGGGCATGTTGGAAGATGGTGATAGTTCATGGGGAAAAAAGAGGAAGATGGTAGTAGTTTATGGGGGAAAAACTGGAAGAAAATGACGGTAAAACGGCATTTGACGGTCAAGTGACCCGTTGACCGTTTGTTTTAACCCCTTTGACTGACGGAAGGGGGGAAAATGGTTGTTTTTGGTAGTTTGATGCTTTATTTTGGTCGAGTTGGTAGTTTGTGGGGGCTTTGCGCAAAAATTGTAGTTCATGATAAGAAAATGTAATTACCCCTAATTTTTAAACACTGAACTGATAATCTCGTGCATCTTGCAGATTATGAGCTAGTTTAATTAATGCCCCTCTCATATTAACACCCAAGTGGTGCAACTTGAGTCAATAATGGAACCCATTAGGTGCTGCATTTTGCCATTGGCTTTGTGGGTTTTATTTTATTTATTGAGTAATATAATACCGTATTCGTTGGGATCTAATAGTCAAAAATGATTCTATATTTTTGAATTTCTATAATTTTTCTTGAAATTGTGATTTGTTTTGCTCTGTGAGGCACTTCTTTTTGGAATAAAAATCTTAACTTGACGATTGCGTGTTTCATTCATCTAAAACGGATCAAACATAAAGTGATTTCAACTGTTTCAAAGATCGATCATGAGCTAAGGAAAGATGAGATAGACATTCAAGTATGTTGAGTTATCACAATTTAAAAACACATGCTTTAATGTAATCCAATTTGGGCCTTAGGGCGATGACAAAGTTAGGCAGATTATTTTGAAAGAGATTTTGCTAACAATGTTCTTAACGGATCTCGATTTGGTGCAATAGACAGTCCACCTAAGAGCATAAGCCAACTCTATTTGTTCAGACAGGTGTTCAGGCAGTCCAAATCACACCTATTCGAACTTTGGACTACCTAAACACATGGCCAACTAAAATGAGTAATTCTAGGAGTACATTAAGTGTCCATAAAAAAATGAGATGACTTTTAAAATAATTATTGGGCGTGTGATTAATCAAATGATGATTTTGATCAAATTGTAATTTTAAAAGTCACCTCATTTTTTGATGGACACTTAATGTACTTCTAGAATTACTAAACTAAAAGACCCATCTATAAGAATTAAGATGGAGTAATTCTACACGTACATCAAGTGCCCATAAAAAATGAGGTGACTTTTAAAATTACTATTAAGCATGTGATTAATCAAAATGATAATTTTGAACGAATAATAATTTTAAAATTTTTTTTTTTATAGACACTTTGATAGACAACTCCGTTAAGTAGAATTTCTTACAAAATTTCAACCCGTAATCCCAGCCCTTCACTCAGAATTGGGACCCCCTTCTTTTTGTCCCCTTCTTCATCAGGGCCTCTGATATCCTGCGCGAATGGTTGAGCTGCAGGAGCCAGCTGTCCATAAATATCCCCTTATTTCCTCCACAGAATCCTCCCAGCTTTGCATTTTCCTTCCCTTTTCTCCCCTTGATTTCGCCCGGACTCCCCGCCTTGGCATCGCACTTTCCTTCTCAGTAAGTGGAACACCATCTTACACGATCTACCGCTATTGATTTGACAGATATGCTTCAAGGGTGCAAATCAATTGTTCAGATTTGGCTACATCAGGACCGTCTTTAGTTGTAGCCAACTGTTCCCACATCGTTTAAACTGGCAAAATAGGATTCTATGGCTTCCTCTGTCTTCTTGGTTCTCATACAGTTTCTCTGCCTCTGGGTCTTTCTCAACCATCAAGGCTGAGATTTTGCTCCTAATCTTCTTTTGCAATTGGGTTCCCTTTTTTCGTTCGTCTTCCCAATTGAATGGAGTTTTTATATTCTGCATGCAATTGGGTTTTATTTCTTCTTCTTTTTTTTTCTTTTTTTTTGCCAAAGATACCTTCACAGTGGTGATAGTAATTCGTGCATTTTGGTTTTAGAAAATATTGGTAGTAATTCGTGTATTTTGGTTTTAGAAAATATTTCGGAAAAGAGTGAGACATTCTCAACAAACACAACCCAGTTATAAAAATTCATCATTAATAGATCTGATTAATCTCAGAGATCTAATGGCCGGCAACCGGAGACCGGTCAGCCCCAGCAGAAAGCGCCTCCAGTTCAGCGAACAAGCTGAATTAGCCTCAACAAGTAAATGCATGGAGAGAACAAGCATCAAAATAAATTGAGCCACACAAGAAACATTGCAACCAAATCCAGAAATCACGTCTATTATGTTTTTTAAATATTGAAAAAGTTGTTACACATTTTATTGAATTAAAAAAAAAAAAAAAAAAAAAAAAAAAAAAAAAAAAAAACCTAGAAATTTGGCACTAAAAAACATAATGAGTTATAATTTACGCACAAATGAGCCATCAAAAACCCACATCTTCTTTAAACTGGTCTTCAGTGATATACTTAAGTCTAACAACAAAATGAATGTGGTCAAAACCTTTGGCATGGAATTCAAAAATAAATTAATAAATTAACAAAATAGAAAAAGAAAAAGAAAAATCACCAGGCAATATCTAATGAACACCAGAAGTGAACTTTGGCAGAGCACTTATCAATTAATTTGACACAAAATTCCTGACATATGAACAGCATAATCCCAGTCATAACCATCCCATAAATCATTATATACCTAAAGAAACATCCTTACATAAGCTGATAAGCAGACTCAACTCTGTGAAATACGCTATTTTTTTTTCAAAAAAAAAAAAAACATGGAATTGTACCAACATGTCATTCTACCTTTCATCACCTAGGTAAGAACACAGTCAGAGGGACTAACAATGTCATGATTCGTCTTCATCAGCTTCAGCTGCCGCAATCTCAGAATCTAATTTGTTCATTAGCTGCTCACTCACGTGTTTTGCCACAGATATCATGTCGAGAATGATGCTATGATCTAAGCCTGCACCACCTCGTTTAGTCAGCCCACAAATGTGTCCTTTCCTGTTGACAGAAATAGAGACAGCGGAGTTCATTTGGGATTCCTCTTCTGAAGTGGCATCTACAATATAGTGCCTACTCACCTATATAAAACACCAGGGCAATACTTAATTGGGGAAAGAAGAGACATTTGCAGCTTATGAAATTACATCTAAAAGTGTAGTTTTGTCACCTTTGTTAATGTAACTATAACAGGGATGTCTGATGTGTCAAACTGCAGAAATTCTTCGTCACTAATGTCAAGCTATGGTTGCTCATCGCCTGACGCACCAGCTGCAACATTAACCCTTGGAATGCCTGTATTGCTCAAAGCAGCCTTCATGAACAAAAAGAATAAGATACATTAGTTTTCAGTTTCTGATATCAGAGAGGTCATCAACTGCATACGCATCTCTTATCATGAAAGTCTTGGGAGAATAAAAATGTCAAAAGTTTATATTTATGCTGCCATCACGGTAAAGGAGATTACAAGAAAGGTACAAAGCTTGTTTGAATAGCTCAGTGAATTTGTAGTTCAACCAATTAGTTTTGATATGTTTCAAGCACATCAGATACAGCTCGTCTATGGATTATTCTCATCACTCCTCATGGTTTACTTAAAATAAAAAGAAAATTTGAACTGCAAATGTGTAAATATACGTGAAGAGAACTACCTTAATTGCAGCACCTAGGGCATCTAGCAGATTCCCGTCTGAACTAACAACAAGGCAATCAATGTAAAGATCCCAGCAAATCTTTCCCTCACAACTATTAGAGATGAGAGATCAATTCCAGCCCTGGGAAAGTTAAATAAGACTCTATATTATCAACTTAAGTAAAGGCAGAACCTATAATTACATTAGAGTGTGTGAACTGACAAAATGATAGAATGCAGACATAGAGCAATATATTTATGGTTGCTTCTATTGCTCTAATTAGATTCATACAGCTCCTTTTACCACCCAAGAGACTACGCTGAAGAGCAACTGAGAGTTCCATTGACAATTCATCACCCCTCTACCCTGGGTATAATGTAAGGTATAGAATTAAATTTAAAAACATACATAGATACATATATAAACATATGCATGTGGCGCACAAGCGCACACGTGTGTGTGTGGACGTGTGTGATTGCGTGCATGCAAGTGTGCACGGGTGTAAATGATATTGACGTACTTTTAGATAGAGGAAAAGAGGGAACAACAAAATCATCGGCAGAAATAGGGCACAGCAATGAATCATGCTGGAATTATCAAATTGGATTCCTTAAGACATGCATTTCACACAATTAATCTTATTTAATTATTATTATTAATACGAAGGATTAAAAAAACAAAAAAACAAAAAAACAAATCAAGAGGTCCATATAACTAAATCAACAAAACAAAAAAATTAGAAGATATCCGAAAATCAAGGAATAAAAACCTCGAACATTGGTTCTGCAGTTGGACTGCAATCAACATATATGGTGACTTTCCTTTGTCAGGTTGCAAAGAACTCGGCTTTCCAAGTTCAGCCTGCATTTATAGAAATTAGGAGGCAACATATTACAAGTATCACCAGAAGATCTCATACTAGGAGCAAAATGATTAGTCAGTGTAGATACTTGTCATTTAAAAATACAAACAGAAGATCCAGCATCTAAAAGATGAAATACCTTCACACTGGAAATACATCTGTTGCCCCACACTGAATCTTGCTGAACCATTTGCCTGCCATGAAGTCCATGAAATTACGATTACATAGAACCGGCAGAAGTTCAGTTTGTCTGCTAGAAAACAAACCAACCAGTGTATAAGGAACTAAGCAACTATCATGCAACCCAAATAAGACTTAATTCCAACTGATTGGCTTTTGGCATATAAATCCTTTCCTATCAATGAGACTACATTTCCATGGCGTATTTGAAAAGAACATTATACCCGGGGTATAAATCCAGTTTCAACACAATAGGACGGTAAGTTAATCTCTTTCGACCATCAGCACGAAGGTCTTGAGCATGCACCCTCTATGAAGTGCTTTTCTCCAAGAGATAGTCCACCATTCCTGCACATACATAAGCGGGAAAATTTAATTACATAGAGGAAACAAAAGGAACAGAAGAAATACAGAAGGAAAACATTAGGTCAACAAAACCCCCCAATTGACGCATGAACAGCATCCAACTTCATAATGTCATAAATCCAACAAACCCAATTGAAATCAGCAAAATAAAGTAAAAAAATTGAAATTTGGGCCACAGTTAGCAAATAAAACTGGGTGGTTGATTTGGGTTTGGTGAAAACGAACCACAAGGCTGGGCAGGAATTGCCACTCACAGAGGAGGCGGAAATTGGCTTTCACAAATCTTAATCTAAAGAAAAGTATTTTGGAGGGGAAAGTTGTTAGCTTCGGCGAGTTCCACTCTTTTCCGGCGACTGCAAGATGAAGGGGTGGCTGATGATGGTGTGAGCTGGCAGCTAAAGATGTGATGTATCTGAGCAAGAGAGAGAGCTTTGGGCTGTGAGAACATTCACAACTGGCTCAGCAAATTTATTCTTTATTTTTGCTAAAAAAATAATATTTTTCTATTTCAGCTATCAACTTTTTCAAAACTTACATCAGTTAAGAGCATCTCAAAAATACTCTAAATGGCACATAAGAGCTCATAAGAGCTAAATATAGCTTATGTGCCATTTTACTCATCTAGCAGAATAACCAAAGTAAAACTCGTGCTACAATGAACTTTCACCCGAGCTGAGTTTAGCTCGTTTACATTTGTCACAGCTCAAGCCGGCTCGCCAAAGGAAAATCCTTGTGACTAATGCAATCTTTTGGATATGGTGAATGAGATGACAATTGGCAAGCTCCATTAGACACATATACAAGTTTGTGGTTGGACGTGAACTTTTGAAGGTTAGATAACATACATTGATGCGCTAGAAAAAACTTCCACAATCTTTTTTCAAGATAAAGATTGCACAGTACCATCATTCTATCCACATACAAACCAGAAAAATTGAGAGAAGTCCAAAACAGTTCAACCCTCTTTCAAAAAATTGAACCGACATGTCATACTCTAGTTTATCCAAAGGTCACAACATTTTAAAAATCAAGCTCAAACGTATGCTCATCACAGCATTTCCAATATTTTCCACATTGCAGCAATTACTTGTTCTTTTTAATTTCAATTCCCATAATTAACAGCCCACAAGCTCTCATGAAAATGTAGTTAACGAATTACAACTTGATACGAAAGCATATATAACTAGAAAGAAAGATCTACAGTTATTAAACAATGCTTTCGAAAGCATATATATACTGGACAAGTTAAAACAATCTGGTCATATAAAAAACTCTCCTAAATGAGTTCTACAAAAAAACCAAAGAATCCCATAACGTCAATCAAATTATAATATACCACTCAAACTTTACAGATAAAGAAAACCAAACATCATCTCAGTCTCATGGGAATTTCACAATGGCTGGGTATTGACCATCGCTACAAGGACCAACAATGGCTATTCGACATTGGTAACATCAATGAAAAAAGAAAACAGAGCAACGACTGAAATGGCCAAACACCAAAAAACACCATAATCGGCCGGCCGGAGAGAGAGAGTGTGTAACAGTACGTTAGATGCAGCAAGAGAGAGTGTTTAAACAACATAAATAATCAACCAAAAAACACTAATCTGCCAACATCCAGAAAATTAAATATAAATCAACCAAAAATTCCATAATTCGGCGGCCAGAGAGAGAGAGTTTACCGCCGTTGAAGAACGAACGAACGAGATAGAGAGATGCGGGCGGTGGAGACGGCACTGGTGAAGAAGGACAACTGGAAAGAAGAGCGAGAGAGAGAGAGAGAGAGAGGAGTGAGGGAATGGGGAGGGAAAAATAACGAGAACGGTGTAGTGCCTTTGATTTTTTTTTCCTACTTTTTTACATTTTTCAATAGCAATCGATTCAAAACATTTCAATTTTTTTCACCTTTTATTATATCAATATTTTATTATTATTATTTTCAATAAAAAAATTCACTACAACCAAATTTTTTTTATTTTTCTGTACAAATTCTTTTTATTTTATATCACATTATTTTTTTTACTAATTCCAAAATTACACCACTATCTGTTCTATACAAGCATTTGTCAAGCATACCAACATAATTTTCGAGTAATTTTACGTGTCATATAAATGTTTATAAAGTGTCCATCAAATAATGAGGTACTTTTTAAATTATCATTTAATCAATTACATGCTCAATGAAAATTTTAAACCACTCACTATTTAATAAACACTTAATAGACATATATATATATATATATATATAAAAATAAAAATAAAAATTCCTTTCCATTTGAGATTTTCAACATTTTTTTTAAAATAAAAATAAAAAAATAAAACCTATTTCCACGTCAGCCTTATGTACAATAATTTTGCATAATAATTATACAATAATGCTGATGTGTCCACCATTTTTTTTTATTTTTTAAAAATGATGGACACATCAGCATTGTTGTGCAGAATTTTAAAAGCTAACTTGCGATTTTGCCAAACGCTTAACTGTATTTTTAAAAATCACTTTTTCAAACCGTAATTTTAAAATCACACTTTTTGAAATCATAAACCAAAATGAACCAAAAGAATAATGATTTTTGCACGACACCATGTGCAAACTTGCACCAACCCACATTCATTGCATAGGACCGTCCAATTAGGGCTGGCAAAACGGGTACCCGACACGATCTGTTTACGACCCGTTAAGACCCGTGACCCGTTTAAGCTAGACCAAACAGACCCGTTTAAGCTAGACCAACACGACCCGTTTATGTTAAGGGTCGGGGCTCCAGACACGACATGAACAGATTTCACGGGTCACCGACACTACCGTGAAACCCGTTTAACATAATGGGTCGTATTGGGTCGGCACGACCCGTTTGAACATTCAAAGTCAAGGCAAGCCATTATCTAAAACCAAATCAAAATCCACAATCAAAACCTCAAATTTCAACTAAATGTTTCACTTTCAGCAGTCAAAACAAAATCAAATGACTCAAATCGACAATCAGATATTCAGATCGCAAAATCTATCAAAAACTTCATCTGCTTCTTGTAAATATTGAAGTAGAATCAGTAGATGTTGAAGAGGACCAAGAGGTACCCGTACCAGAGCCCAACAACGCCTTAAGCTCCAGCCTCCAAGTCTCCAATGTCTTGAACAGGATTCTGCTCTCTCGCCGGAACTCTCGGCACCGAGGTGGATCTGACAGTCTGACCTCCAAGCTCTTCATGGCGCAATCAGACTCAGGCATGGGGACCGAAGACCAGGGCCGAGCTTGAACGAGTTCGACGAGGACACTGGACAGACCACGACGGCGACTCGGCGAGGGGAGTTAGCAGAGACGGACACATTGGGGAGACCGTGGGCACTGGGGCTTCGAGGAAGACGGACGACGAACTGGACGAGGACAACGAACGACGAACTGGACGAGGAGACGGACGACGAACCGGACGAGGACGACGGTGCAGCAGAGAGACGGGGAGAAGAAGAAGAAGAAGGGGGGGGCGTTGAAGGAAAAAGAAAAGAAGAAGTTAGGGTTTTTTTTTTTTTGGTGTTTTCACTGTTCAGCTAATAATAATAAATAAATAATTAAATAATAATTTAAATTTAATTTTTTTTAAAAAAAAAAACATAATCGTGTCTGGTGGGTCACCGCGGGTGACCGTGACACAACCCGCCAAGCCAAGATAAACGGGTCAACCCGTTTAAGATAAACTCAAACCTGCTAATTTCGTGTCGTGTTCGTGTCGAATTATCAGGTCGTGTCAAAATTGCTAGCCCTACGTCCAATTGCAATCCCAAACGATCCATTTTTGCGATTTGGTTTAAATTCACACTTATTATTTTCGAAATCGCAATGTCAAACGCATCCTACATTATATAGGACCCGTACGATTTGGCTCCATCCAATTTTCCAACGAAAAAAAAAAACATTTTTAGTCCACGAAGTTTTAGATGTTATTGGGGTTCGAAATTGATCAAATTTGTCTTAAAAGTTTAATCTATTATCAAGTCACTTATTCCATCCAATTTTTGTTAATTTTTTGACGAAATGTCACATCATATTTAATAGTATGGCGACACGTGCAGGGGCTGAGCCACCTTAGGCCTTGGGGGGCCAGCACACGCCCAAGGTGTTCCAAAAAAAAAAATGGAATAAAAAAAAATCTAAAAAAAATATTAAAAATTTTACCCCTAAAATTTTATATTTTTTTAAGTTTTGACTACTACAATTTTTTTTTTCAATTTGGTTCCTCCAATTTGCAAAAGCTAGCTCCACTCCTGGACAAGTGTATGCATTGCACAATCAACTTCACCATGTTAGTCACATGCACAGATCACTATGTCATTAAAAATGTCACATCATAAAATGCCGTATCATTTAAAATATGCTCATTCAACAATGATATAAAAAGTCTTCTAAGGACAAATATGAATTTTCCAAGATCGAAGATCTTAACCATAATCTTTTCTTCTTTTCTACCTTTTCGTCATTATATAGAAGAAAAAAAAAAACTATATTATGGCCTTGTTTGGCAAGTGAGGGAACAGAACAAAGTAGTGATGAACGAATTTTTGAGTTAATAAAAAGTGATAGATATGATATAAAGTAAAAAGAATTTAAATAAAAAGTGAAAAAAAAAAATTGTATTATAGTGGATTTTTTTTTATTTGAATAGTAATAAAAAATTTTGATGTGATATAAAAAGTGAAAAAAAATTAGAATGTTTTGACGTTGATTATTTTTGATAATTTTGAAAAAAAAAATGAAAATTTTTATCCTAACACATGTGCTACTATGCACTCTTCAAACACTTGCCAAACAAGGCATATATGCAAGACACATATCATCCTCTTATTGTCAATATAATATGGCTATTAAAATCACCATTTAATCAAAATTCAATAGTGATTTATCCCAAATCTAATAATTATAGCATTTCTCTATATAGAATATCCATGAACCCATGTTTTGTTAATATTACATAACAATTTCTACTGAAAAGATGTTATTAATTAATTTGTCTTAGATACTCTAATATTACTTAAAATGGTTTTTTTTAATATATAATCATGTGATTCAACAAATCTCCAAACTTAAGAATGGGGATCCATATATAGTTGGAATGAGATATAATACATTTATAACTTTCATACAACTCTTGTATATTTTTAACAATTTTTTTTAAAATTAACCATTAGATATTTAGGGTTTAAGACCAACATTTCTTTAAATTTTAAATAATTTGTTAGGTCTTCCATATTTAGTGTCATGTTCCTAAGAAGGAAAATATATGATTATAAAGGTTTCGGTCCCGTTTAGGCCCATATTTGGCTCGAAGAATGTGGGCCTCCTTCAAAGATGGATGCTTTGCGGGCAGACGCCCATTAGTCGAGTTGATGATGTGTAACACTAAAAATAAAAGGGAAAATTGTAACATTAATTTATGATTTGGCATAAATTACAAATCATTTCTTGTGATTCAAAAGTTTATGAATGGTACTTGTGGTAAATTATAATTACAAATCAATTCCTGAACACGTTTTCCATCCGCAACCACCTCCACCTTTGTATTTTTTTTTTTTTTTTTTAAAAAAAAATTAAATATTTTGTTTTATTTATTTATATTTTTAGTAAATTTCTATTTTTTTTATTATAAGGGACACGTCTCGGCTTCCTATTGAGTGTAACGTGGCTGACTAACGGAATCTCTTAACTTGATGGATAAAAACATGTTCAAGAACTGATTTGTAATTATAGTTTACCACAACGACCTTCCATGAACTTTTTGAACTACATAAAGTGATTAGTAATTTAGGTCAATCCCAGAAACAACGATACAATTATTCCAAAACATAAACCCTAATTTTCCTCAGCCCTCTAAAACTATTCGTCCTTATCAGCCGTCGGATCCACGTCCAAACGACGCAGATCAAATCCAATAACCCTATATATAACCTCACAAACTCTAAACAAACGCAAGTTGGGGCTTAGGGTTTCTCTCTGCGCTTCGCCGTCATCTAGGTCTACTTCGTTCTCTGTTCTATGTTTTAGATACCAGTATCTCTGAACTTTGTTTTGAAATGGGTTCTATTGATTCTTTTAAGCTTCGATTTTGTTTTCTGTTGACATGTTTTTGATCGGTGAGATTCATATGTGACAGGGGATTATTGATCCAATCCTTACTTGATGAGGAGCAAACTTTGCTGTGTTTGCAAATTCCTAAGTTAATGTCACAAAGAAAGTCCCGTCGACGTTGACGGTCCTCCAATGGGAGCTCCTCCGTTGACGGTGGTGCTCATATTCCATCGCTTGTTGTAGCAGCGTCGCTGCCATTACCATTCTGGAATTGCCATGAGACCTACATAAACATTCATTGAATCTCGCAATAACATGTTTGATTTGTTTTTGTTTTTGTTTTGTTTTGAGTATTTCGCCGGTGATGATATCAAACACCAAATTACCATCTTTCGGACTGAATGGCTTTAAAGCCTTGCTGTGATTTTGCAATTCTGAGGCGTTGATTCCAAAAAAAGTGTTTTTAACTTTTTTTTTTTGATGAATAAAACCCTTTATAAAGCTCAAACTCAACATCCTTACACTCCAGTTAAAACTGGAAACAAAAAAAAAATTTCCTTTGCAAATTTGATTTTGTTATTGCTGTGTTGCCTTTAAGGTGGGCTGCAGGCTCTCTGTTCTGGCAGACCTCATTTTAGGCAGTCCAAATTTCATTGAGATTTCTGCAGTTTAATTTCTGAGAATCCAATCCAACTAAGGTAAGTGAAATTTTAGATATGGTAATCCATCCTCTTTTATTGACAGTCCATTTGCAGGTTTCCCAGAAGGCTACAAATGTAGTATGGAATAATCGAATCACTTTCTGGATTAGTTTAGGCCTCAGTTAATCTTCTTCTGTTGTAAAGCTGCTTGGGGCAGAAAAGTTCTTTTGTAAATCATCTTTTAGCTGTAAATCAAAAAGATCTGTTGGACTTGTTCGACATTGTAGTTAATTGTATTGTGCAGAAAGTGTTATTGTTGGCTTAGAGAGTGTCATCTCAACTTGATACTCATGGCTGAAATATCTACTTTTTTTCTATCCTTTCAGCAGCAAGTTTCCACATCCTTCTCTAATCAATGTCCAAGATTTGCACACATCTTGTTATATGCATTTAATGGCATGTGGTTTAATGCATATCAGCTTCGTGCTGCTCGTCTGTTCTACATCACAAAATTTGGGATTTATGAAACGACACTTTCCGCACAAGCCGTTTAGGAACAACATAGAATCTAATTAGAGCATTCGAAGTAAGCTCATCTCTTTACCGAAATCACCAAAATCAGCTAAGTTTTCTCAAAAACACATCCGCAGCAAGCTCTTTGCTGCTACATTAAATTAGCCGATAATTAGCAACCCTCGTTTTTTTAGTGGAGTCGATTTCTCTCGACTCTTATTATTTTTGCGTTTTTAATTCTACTTTCGTAGGTTTGACGAAGCCAACTTTTTTCGTCTCTTTTAGATTGTCGGGGAAGCCAAGGTCGACGAGGATACGCCGGTCGTCAAGGGTCCAATGGATCTTGACTTAGGTTTGACAGAGGAGAAACCGGAGAACAGGTTGGGTTCGAAGATAGGCGCAACGGCGGCGTCGGGTGTTACAATTGCGGTGATTCGAGGCACATTGCTAGTGATTAGGGTTCCGGTGGATCTAGAAGTAAAGGAGGTCTATAGTCAACCGATCTTTCATTTTCGTGGGTCGGTGAAGGTCAAGAAGAAGCCGGTCGTCGAGGAAAAACCGGTCATTATCAAGAAGCCGGTCGTTGAGGGTTGGGTCTGGAGAAGGAGAACTAGTTGGGTCGGTGGAGGTCGGTTGATTTGGTTATTTTTAAACTAATAAAAAATAGTTTTTATTTAAAGTATAAAATATTTAAAGAGTTTGATATTAAAGTTTTTGAAAAGTAAGTAGCTAAAATAACAAAAATAATTTTTTAACTAAAATTTGCTTAAACTTTTACGAGCTTACTACGAATGCTCTTACATGTCATTTTTGCAAAATGACATGTTGCTTATATAGAGTATCCCCTCGGGTATCTTTTTCCCAACCTATATATAATTCTAATTGCTTTTTCACATTTTTGGAGGTTGTCTAATTTATTGAGAGTTTGCGGCAACTATGTTCTGCAGCATGTCTTAGGACTCCATGATCCTGTCTGTACTGAGAAGATATGCTGTGTTTTGAGGGGCAACTATGTGACTCTCTTCACAGAGAAGTGGTAGTCATGTGGTAGAGAAATGCTTAAAACTCTCCTTGGATGGATTATGTGGTTTTGGATTTTTTTAATGTAGGACAGACTCTAGCAAGTGTGTTAATGAATTTTTTGAAGTTGGTGACGTGTAATTCCGGACTGCTATAGTGCACTGAAGCTCCCAAGAATTGATGAGGACAAAGTAAAGGTTCTCCAAGGATTCTGCAAAACAAAAGGGCCGTCGGGGGTGTCCCAGCAACGCCTCCTCGACGGTCAAGTTAGAATTGAGTAGAGAGAGAAGACCTTTTTTTACTCTTGTTTTTTTAGGAAAATATTACTTACCTTCCATCAGAAAGAAGAACTTTCTTTTATATATCCCTCCTTAATTACTCTTCACATCAACATTTATTATCTGTAGATGTCTTTCTTTTCCTTAATTATCTGTAGATGTCTTGCAACTAGGGTTGGGCACGGGGCAGGGTGGGGCAGATTTTCACCCTTTTTGCCCAGTCCAGCACTTTTGCAGGTTGAGAATTTTCACCCACAGTCCGCATAAAAGAAGGGGAATCTGCCTAGGGCGGGGGTGCGGGTTTGTTTGAATGGCAAAAACCATATACGGATATACCATCAAAATCAAATCTGAGATTTCCAACAAAAACCATATACCAAATTTCCATACACTTTCCTTCCTAAACTTTCTCAACCACTCGAACAACCACCAATGAACATAAAATAGGAAGACAGAGACTCAAAGAGCATATAATAAATATGAAGACACAGAGCAAAACAAATTGAATCTGAAAATAACTAATGTCAGCACTGTAGAACGAGACTCGTGATTTCGTGAAGCTCTGATTCGCGCAAGGGAGGCTGAAGTTTGTGAAGAAAACTAGAGAATAGAAAAAATGAAGAGAACTTAGAGAAGAGGTGATGGGCCCCATGGTAGGCCGAATCTTAAAGATCCCTTACAAGTTCCAGATGGGCCAATCACAAAGTCAAGGGCGAAGAAGATCAAGGAGGCAATGCAAGGATTGGTGCAATCCACTTGGGCCGAGTTTGCAAATTTATCGAGCAAGACTCCAACATTCAAGATGGGCTTGAAAGAAGAGAACCAACTTTAATTCATGTGATACAAGCAACAGATGGGGGCGGCATAGCCTAGTGGTTTCTTGCAAACTCTTTATTTCACTAAGTATAGGCATATGGGCCTATTTTTATGTTTCTATGGTTGTGGGCCTTTAGGCCTATTTGTTTTATTAAGTGGACTTCTTTTATTAGCTATAGAAGTGTAGTTTAAGATATTTTGGGCTTGAAGATGTTCAGCCCATGTCTTTTAATTGATGTAGGCCTTAGTAGGATTAGGGTTTTATGGAGAGATTTTAAAAAGACTTGTAGCCGCATATGCTAGACAAGTTGATTGTGAATGAAGTTTTATTCTTCATAGAAAACTTTTCAGTTTTCTCTACTTGTTCTTGATTGAACTAAGAACTTATCAAAGGCAAACCCTTTGTGGCGTTCTAACCAAATTTAGGTTCTTGAAACAAGATTTCAACGGGTCTAGATTCTTTGGACTTGATTCTTGGCTTTCTTGGGTAGATTTCAATTTGTTTGTGGGTTCAAAGGGGATTTCATCCTGCGGGTTCACATCATTTGGTATCAAAGCTCAGGCTCCAAATCAGGTCTTATTTATCCTTTTCCTTTTCCTTTTCTTTTTTTCTTTTCCTTTTTTTTTTTTTTTTAGTTCTTGCATTTGGATCTACAACTCCTTTCTTCATTCTTATTAATTTCGTGTGTTCTGTTCGAAGAAAAAAAAAAAAAAATCGTGTGTTAGAATTCAGATCTGTGATTTTCACAATTGGTTACTCGTGTAATTGATTCAGGAATTCAGATTTGTGAATTCTTTAATTAATTACACCAGTCTATGCTTTAATTTTTTCAAATCTGAAATTGTCAGATTTGAATTCCATTCTTGATTGCTTTTGCAAATCTTTGCTTAAATTTTTCAGATTTGAATCCTTGCTTTAACTTCCATATCTGTAATTTTTCAAATTTAAAAAAAAAAAAAAAAAAAAAAAAGAGAAAAAAAAAGAAGAAGAGATGAAAGAAATTTCAAAAAAAAAAAAAAAAAAAGCTATTTGATATACTTTGCAATCTGGAAATTGAAGTGATTTGGTGTTGATTGATCTTTTTTTAAAGGGATCGAGTGTATCATCTTTAGTATCTTGTGTCCTAATTGTTCTTTCCTCGTACAAATTCTTTTAGATCCGTGTCATTTTATTCCTTTCTTGTTTCTGGAATCTGTTGCTGGTTGGAATAATACAAGGTGATGTCTTGATTTAGTTCAACTAGTTCTTAAAGAACTTGAAAGGGAAAAGGTGAGGTGAAAGACTAAAAGAGTGGAAACACGAGTGGAGTGACAATATTTGAGTGTAAACACGTAAGGGAGTGTGTGAGGTTTTTACCACTAACATATTTTTTGTTTTGTAGTGCATTAAAATGTCTCATAAGAGTGATTCAACACCTAAGGAGGAGGTGGATAATTCATTCTTTGTATTGCGGGCCATGCAACAACAGTTTGAACAGTTGAATTTGGTGTTGGAGGAGGTGAAGAATAGGATGGATCAGCAGGAGGTAGTCATTAGAAATCTGCAAGGTGGGCGAGATAGGAGGAGACGTGCGCCTAGCATTGAAAATGAGTTTGAAAACGAAGGAGATGATGATGATGAGGAAGACATAGCATCTGAAGTTGGAAGGGGCGGAGTTGACAGACCTAGAGGAGGTAGGCGTGGAAGAGGACATGGGAGAAATCCAAGGGGTCGAGATGAGGTAGATAGGAACCTTGGGAGCATCAAAATGAAAATACCATCTTTCCAAGGTAGGACTGACCCTGAAGCCTATTTAGAGTGGGAGAAGAAAATAGAGTTGATTTTTGATTGTCACAATTATTCAGAAGAGAAGAAGGTGAAGTTGGCGGTAATTGAGTTCACTGATTATGCAATTATTTGGTGGGATCAATTAATGACCAATAGGAGGAGGAATCATGAGAGACCTATAGAAACATGGGGTGAGTTGAAAGCTCTCATGAGGCGAAGATTTGTACCTAGCCACTACTATAGAGACCTCTACCAAAAATTACAAAACCTTACACAAGGGTCAAGGAGTGTAGAAGATTACCATAAGGAGATGGAGGTGTCTATGATTCGGGCCAATGTAGAGGAGGATCGGGAGGCCACAATGGCCAGATTTTTAAGTGGTTTGAATAGGGACATAGCCAATGTAGTTGAGTTGCAACATTATGTGGAGGTAGAAGATATGGTGCACATGGCTATGAAGGTGGAGAGGCAATTAAAGCAGCAAGGTATACTTCAGTTTCTAGCACTCCTTGGAAACCAAGTGGGATAGAAATGCAAGCTATAGTAAAGGGAAAGGCGAACCACCTAAGGGAAAAGATGAGGGAACTAGCAAGAACAAACCCAAGGTTGATTTCCAACCTTCAAGGAATAGAGATATTAAATGTTTTAAGTGTTTGGGTTCCGGGCACATTGCGTCTCAATGTCCAAACAAGCGAGTGATGGTTCTGCGAGACAATGGGGAGGTGATGACTGATAGTGAAGATGATAGTGATGAGATGCCCGAGTTGGTTAATGCTAGTGATGATGATGGAGTGGAATACCCCGTAGAAGGTGAGTCTCTTGTTGCCAGGCGTGCTCTCAATACGCAAATTAAGATAGACGATATGGAGCAACAGAGAGAGAACATATTTCATACCAGATGTTATGTAAACAACAAGGTGTGTAGTATGATTATAGACGGGGGAAGTTGCACCAATGTAGCTAGTACCACCTAGTTGAAAAGCTGAGCTTACCTTTATTGAAGCACCCTAGACCTTATAAGTTGCAATGGTTGAATGAATGTGGGGAGGTCAAGGTCAATAAGCAAGTTTTGGTGGCTTTTACCATTGGAAGGTATAGTGATGAGGTGCTTTGTGATGTAGTTCCTATGCATGCTGGCCATATTTTGTTGGGGAGGCCATGGCAGTATGATAGGAGGGTGATTCATGATGGGTTTACAAACAGGTACAACTTTGTGAAGGATGGAAAAACATTCAAGCTTGCTCCTTTAACCCCAAAACAGGTCTATGAGGACCAACTGAAGCTGAAAAGTGAGATTGAGCAAAAAAAAAGAGTGAAAAGAAATAGAGAGGTGCTTGAGAATAAAGAAAAGAGTGGAGCCACGAGAGAAAAAAGAAAGAGGACTTGCAGAGAGAAAAGGGAAGGCAAAGATTAGTTTTTATGCAAAGGAGAGTGAGGTTAAGAGGGCCTTCTTAGCAGATCAGCCTATGATTTTTCTTGTTTACAAAGAATCTTATCTTAATCTTGATGAAACTAACCAATCTCTTCCTAGTTTGGCTCTTTCTTTGTTGCAGGAGTTTGATGATGTATTTCCAGAGGAGATGCCGAGTGGGTTGCCACCCATTAGAGGCATTGAGCACCAAATTGATTTCATACCTGGAGCAGTTATTCCAAACCGACCAGCCTATAGGAGTAATCCGGAGGAGACCAAGGAGCTTCAAAGGCAAGTTGAAGATTTGTTGAGCAAGGGGTACGTGAGGAGAGCATGAGCCCATGTGCAGTACCAGTGCTACTAGTGCCAAAGAAGGATGGGACTTGGAGGATGTGCATTGATTGCAGAGCGGTCAACAATATTACGGTAAAGTACCGTCATCCCATTCCTAGATTAGATGATATGCTTGATGAATTGCATGGCTCATGTATTTTCAGTAAAATAGATCTTAAAAGTGGATATCATCAAATTAGAATGAAAGAGGGAGATGAATGGAAAACGCTTTTAAGACTAAACATGGACTTTATGAATGGTTGGTTATGCCATTTGGACTTACAAATGCGCCTAGTACTTTCATGAGATTAATGAACCATGTCTTACGTGCGTTCATAGGCAAATTTGTAGTCGTGTACTTTGATGATATCTTAGTGTAGCACGAACTTAGATGAACATATTGAGCATTTAAGATGTGTGTTAGATGTGTTGAGATGTGAAAAGTTGTATGCTAATTTTAAGAAATGTACCTTTTGCATGGAAAAAGTTGTTTTTCTTGGTTATGTTGTTAGTACAAAAGGTATTGAGGTGGATGAAGAAAAAGTAAAGGCTATCAAGGAGTGGCCAACGCCTAAAAGCATCACTGAGGTAAGAAGCTTTCATGGTTTAGCTAGCTTTTATAGGCGTTTTGTTAAGGATTTTAGCACCATTGCTGCACCACTCACTGAAATAATTAAAAAGAACGTTGGATTTCATTGGGGGAGTGATCAAGCAAATGCATTTGCTACTATCAAAGAAAGGTTGTGTTCTACACCTGTGTTAGCATTACCTGATTTAACAAAACTTTTGAGATTGAATGTGATGCCTCAGGAATAGGAATTGGAGCCGTTTTAATGCAGGATAGGCGGCCCATAGCCTTCTTCAGTGAGAAGCTAAGTGGGGCGGCCTTGAATTACCCCACTTATGACAAAGAACTTTATGCTCTTGTTCGCGCTCTAGAGACGTGGCAGCACTACCTTTGGCCTAAGGAATTTGTGATCCACACCGATCATGAATCATTAAAGCATCTCAAGAGTCAAGGTAAATTAAATAAGCGACATGCTAGATGGATTGAATACATTGAGACCTTTCCCTATGTCATCCGTTACAAGCAAGGTAAGGAGAACATTGTTGCTGATGCTTTATCACGAAGGTATGTACTTCTTACTTCTCTGAGTGCTAAAATGCTTGGTTTGAATATGTGAAAGATATGTATGTCAATGGACGCTGATTTTTCTGATGTTATATAGCGTGTGATAAGCGGCATTTGGTAAGTTTTTACAAGCATGATGGTTATTTGTTTAAAGAAAGCAAATTGTGTGTGCCAAATTGTTCAATGCGTGAATTATTGGTACGTGAGGCACATGGTGGGGATTAATGGGACATTTTGGTGTGAGGAAAACCTTAGAAATTTTACATGAACATTTCTTTTGGCCTAGGATGAGAAGAGACGTCACCCGAATTGTGATAGGTGCATTACATGTCGCAAGGCCAAATCTAAGGTTTTACCACACGGGTTGTATACACCCTTACCCGTGCCAGTGAGCCATGGGTAGACATATCTATGGACTTTGTTTTGGGGTTGCCTAGGACAAAAAAGGTAGTGATTTATTTTGTGATAGTGGACCAGATTTAGTAAAATGGCACATTTCATTCCATGCCATAAAACAGATGATGCTACCAACATAGCTGATTTGTTTTTCAAGGAAATAGTGCGACTCCATGGTGTCCCTAGAAGTATTGTTTCTGATAGGGATGTTAAATTCCTTAGCTACTTTTGGAAGGTTTTGTGGGGAAAATTAGGTACCAAACTTTTATTTTCCACTACTTGTCATCCACAGACTGACGGACAGACTGAAGTAGTCAACAGGACTTTAACTCAACTCTTACGCACTGTCATTCAAAAGAATTTGAAAACTTGGGAGGACTGTTTACCATTTATAGAGTTTGCATATAATAGGACTATGCATACTACTACTTCTTATTCTCCCTTTGAAATTGTTTATGGTTTTAATCCACTTACTCCTTTAGATTTGATGCCTTTACCTATTGATGACAGGAGTAGTTTGGATGGACACAGGAAGGCCGAATTGGTGAAGTCAATTCATGAGAGGGTACGACTTCAAATTGCGCAGAAGAATGAAAAGTTTGCTTCCCAAGCCAATAAAGGGCGAAGGCGTGTCATCTTTGAACCAGGCGATTGGGTTTGGGTTCACATGCGCAAAGAACGATTCCCAGCCATAGAAGGACTAAATTGCATCCTCGCGGCGATGGACCTTTCCAAATCCTTGAGAAAATTAATGATAATGCTTATAAAGTGGATCTTCCCGGTGAGTATAATGTCTCTGCTACTTTCAATGTTTCTGATCTTTCTCCCTATGATGCAGGTGACGATTCGAGGTCGAATCCTTTTGAGGAGAGGGGAATGATGGGCCCCATGGTAGGCCGAATCTTAAAGATCCCTTACAAGTTCCAGATGGGCCAATCACAAAGTCAAGGGCGAAGAAGATCAAGGAGGCAATGCAAGGATTGGTGCAATCCACTTGGGCCGAGTTTGCAAATTTATCGAGCAAGACTCCAACATTCAAGATGGGCTTGAAAGAAGAAGAACCAACTTTAATTCATGTGATACAAGCAACAGATGGGGGGGCATAGCCTAGTGGTTTCTTGCAAACTCTTTATTTCACTAAGTATAGGCATATGAGCCTATTTTTATGTTTCTATGGTTGTGGGCCTTTAGGCCTATTTGTTTTATTAAGTGGACTTCTTTTATTAGCTATAGAAGTGTAGTTTAGGATATTTTGGGCTTGAAGATGTTCAGCCCATGTCTTTTAATTGATGTAGGCCTTAGTAGGATTAGGGTTTTATGGAGAGATTTTAAAAAGACTTGTAGCCGCATATGCTAGACAAGTTGATTGTGAATGAAGTTTTATTCTTCATAGAAAACTTTTCAGTTTTCTCTACTTGTTCTTGATTGAACTAAGAACTTATCAAAGGCAAACCCTTTGTGGCGTTCTAACCAAATTTAGGTTCTTGAAACAAGATTTCAACGGGTCTAGATTCTTTGGACTTGATTCTTGGCTTTCTTGGGTAGATTTCAATTTGTTTGTGGGTTCAAAGGGGATTTCATCCTGCGGGTTCACATCAAGAGGGTTCAAACGAAGGTGTGCGGCACTGGTTCAAACGAAGAGCGGAAGAGTCTAGAAAAAATGAAGAGGCACGCTAGTTACTTACTCGGTTATGGGGTTTTTTTTTTTTTTTTTTTTCAGCGGGGCGGGACTGGTCCCAGGGTTTTTAAAAACCCCAACCTGCAACCCGCCCCACACAAGTATACCATTTTCGGACCCATACCTACAAAAAAAAAAAAAAAACACTGAAAACCAGGATTCTGCGGGCGGGGGATGTGGGTCAGGGCGGTTTTGCGGGGTCCTGTACACCCCTACTTGCAACTCTCACTATATAGGCTGGCATTCAAATTGCAGTGCAATTCAGGCACCTTAATTACCTTTTGCATGTTACAAGTATTTCAGCATTAGCTTAATTAATTAGCTTCCACATTAAACCCACCGCTTCTTTTTTTTTTCAATTTTCTATCATCCAGAGTGCAAATAGTCCCCTTCATCATTAGGCTTCTAGAGAAATTCCAAGGGCATTTGGATGCTGTCCATTCTGGATATGGAAGGAGTGTCATCAACTTGATTCCATTGGACTGATCTGCCGAACCAATTCGGATTGTGAAAATAGTGTTTATGTTTGACATCCTGAAAATAGTGCTCTCTGAGTGTCGTGAATAGAAAATGTAAGGATTATAATATGATTACTGTAAGGGAATATTTGTGCCCTATGTAAAGTGGGGCCAGATTTGTCCTTCAGATTAGTCCTCGGACTCCGGACTCCGAATTGGATCTTGGGGCTTGATCCTTGGTCACTAGCAACATTCAGTATTTATTAGACCAGTCAAGTGAAGTCATAGACGAGATTAGACGTTTACATGGAGCATTGTGCTTGATAGGGACAAAATGGACATATAGTATACAGGGGTATAAAAGGAGGTATAAGAATCTATTTTAAAAGGACTTCTCTCCGGCTCTCTCTCTCTCTCTCTCTCTCTCTCCCTTCTTTAGACACCTGACTGACTTGACCGTCGGAGGAGGCTTCGCCGGCCAACCCTGGCGGGTCTTTACTGTTTTGCAGGCCAAGACGCGGGCGAAGGAACGTCTCTGATGATGCCACGTCACCGGACAAAAATTGGTATCAACAATTACCATGTAGGTTATGTTTGTTTACGTGTGTTTTTGGAGGTATTTTTTGTTTGGAAATTAAAGTGTTTTGATTGGACATAAAAGTGAAAACTATTATTGTGTTTTGAGAAATATATTTTGTGTTTTAAATTGTTTGTTAATATATTTGACATGAGACAACAAACAATTTTTTGGTGAAATTGGGCTTGTTTCAATTTCCAAAAGTTGGAAATATTTTCCAAAAAAGATAGCCCGAAACTAATACAATTTAAGATATTTAAGCGAAGAGGCAATGACTCAAAGCTAAATCAATTATAGGATTTGAAAACATGATTTTTAAAAACGCGGTTAAACATTTAGCAAAATTGCAGTTTAACTTTTAAAATTGTTTTTTTTAAAAAAATACCACATTGCCTGTGATTTTAAAATTATGTTTTTTCCGTTTTTAAATCACGATTTTTAAAATACAATTCCAAACGATTCATTTATTGTTTTCAAAATCACAATGCCAAACGCACCTTACATTGTATAGGACCCGTCCAATTTGGCTCAGTCTAATTTTCGAATGAAAAAAAAATACATTTTTTGTACATGAAGTTTTAGCTGTTATTGGGGTTCGAGATTGATCAAATTGATCTTTAAGGTTTAATTCGTTATCAAATCACTTATTTCGTCCTATTTTCTTTAATTTTTTTGATGAAATGTAAAATCATAATTAATGGTACGGCGACACTTATATACATTACACAATCAACTTCACTTCAACAATGATGTAAAAAGTCTTCTAAGGACAAATAACAAATATGAACTTTCTAAGATTGAAGATCTTAACCATAATTTTTTTTCCTTTTTGTCATTATATAGAAAAACAATTTATATGCAAGATGCATATCATCCTTTTATCCTCAAATGTGGTATGTCTATTAAAATCACTATTGAATCAAAATTCAGTAGTGATATATCATAAATTTAATGATTATTTTAAAAGTCATGTCACATTTGTCATATATAGCATTGCTCTATATAGAATGATTTACGAACCCATGTTTTGTTAATATTACATATCAATTTCTGCTGAAAAAAAGATAAACATTAATTAATTTGTTGTAGATACTCTAATATTTAAAATGTTATTAATTTTTTTTTTTTTAATATATACATAGGAATCATGTGATTTTAAATCACAACAGATCTCCAAACTTAAGAATGAGGAGATCCAATATATTTGGAATAGATAAAATGGACATGATACATTTTACAATCAAGATTTTGTTTTGTTGTATCAAATGATATATATATATATATATAATAACACATTATTTAAAATTTTAAATAATTTATTAAGTCTTCCATATTTAGTGTCATGTTCCTAGGAAGGAAAAGATATGATTATAAAGGTTTTGGTCCCGTTTAGGCCCATATTTGGCTCGAAGAATTTGGGCCTCCTTCGAAGATGGAAGCTTTGCGGGCAGCCCATTTCAGAAAGGATGTTTTGGTTGATTTCTAAAACAGAGCCGTGTCTTTCTATTTTTTTAAGCAAATGGGAAAATACTTGGTAAAATAAAAATGTAAAATTTAAGAACTGAATTATTCAACTCTTTTTACAGCCTAGAAATTGATCTTTTCATTGTTTCAACCTCAATCTTTCTTCTCCTTGTTATAATCTTTGTACATTGCTGAAATTTTCTTCTTAAACCCTTTGTGTGAGGGTCAATTCACTTGAAAGATGGCATATTTGGCGGATTCATATCAAGTCTACTCTAAATTTAAGTGCCCCTTAGGGCATCAATGGCCCTGCAAATGATGGTTAGAGACTGGATATTGAATCAGGTGAGTGGACACATTTTTCATTTCTGGAAATCTTACCCGCTCAAACAGAATAAGAGGTCTACTACATTGAGCATTTCCACTCAAAATAAAAATAAAAAATAAAAAAAATTCCATACGAAAAGAAGCTATAGCGCAACCACAGTAACATTCCCATAAAACCAAAAGGCCCCAAAAATGACTAATCAAAAAAGAAAATTGTTCCCACAACGCACTAATTCTCACGGAGTATTACACTATCCACCCAAGACCGATAAAAGTGAAGAAAAAAGAAAAGAAAAAAGAAGACTAGTAAATCTTGAAGCACATTTCATGTAGCTCATTCAAAAAAGATCCAGTCACCACAACAAAATTTTCAACGGCTATCCTCCTCACAAGCTGTGATTACTTAGGCAGTAGCAGGTATCCGAGGTGCTATAGCTCTGGCTGTTGCATTAACGGTTAATCCAGCACGATTGACACGGCCACCATTGCTACCCATCTGATCAGTCCTTTGATATCCGTCACCTCCACGGCTAGAAAATCCTCCTCGATTGCCACTCCTGTTTCCAAACTCAGCCTGCCATTAAAGTCCGCACGACCATAGCCTCTGCACCTCCATAGTTCCCGTTTCCGCGCCCTCTTGGTCCTTCATTCCTAATCCAACAGTCCTTCCAGATGAAATCGACCCTTACTGTTGTTACCTGGAGATTGAAAAGAGCCACTATCAAATGTCAGAAATGAAGACGGCCACGAATAAGCCGACGGCAGTTCATAGCGAGTATGAAAACACAATTTGTCTATTATGTATGGCTAAGATATTTGTAGAAAAGAAATAACTCAAGGGGACGTAAACCCATTTCCTCATTCAATCAAGAATGTTCTTTTACTAAAGACAAAAAGGGGCTAGAATAATTTTGAGACCGACACATGCTCCTTTAATCCCTTTCCTCTAGTGATATAGAATAATGTGTCCATCTAACTCAACAACATTAAAGACCAATGCTGCATCTAACATGGATTGTTTAGAAAAAGAACATTCTCTTCCATGTTTCTCTAGTAAGCAAATCACAAATCAGATGCCCCTTATCTAATTCCTAAACATACAACTTGCATAGCAGCCAAACATATTCTCAGAACTTGACCAAAAAATCCAACTTACCTCGGCTGGTAGACCTCTTTTCTCTCAACAACTGCTTGGCGTCCATTGATAACGATGGGCGAAGCCTGAAATGTCAATGGAAATATATTCGCAATATCAAAACACAAGATAATTAAAACAATGGAAGCAACAGTGGGTTGAAAAAACATATGATACAGATAACAAAATCAAACCAGACTAATTAGGAACAGAGAGGTTGAAACATCTATACATTATAAATTGTAAACTAATAGGACCCTTTATCTTAAGGCATCAATGAACTAGGCACTAGTTTTTTCTTGAAGTAAATAATTAGTTTCAGAATTCTATTCAGATAAGGAAAAATAATTACAAAATAAAAGGTCAACAAATGGAAATTCCGAACACATCATCTATGGGTGGGTACCAATCAATTGGTCATTCTCAACAAACACAACCCAGTTATCATAATTCATCATTAATAATACTTAAAGCACACATAAATTAATGTATTAACAACCAATATGGTGGAGGCATAAACTGAATTAGCCTCAATAGGTAAATGCATGGACAGGTACAAACACTTGACCTCACGAGTATTGATGACCTCAGAGAAATATTGCAACCAAAATCCAAGAAATCACGAGTATTGATGTCTAGACATTATGGTATATCACTAATTCAATGACTGTTCTTTTGTTTTGAAATATCGAAAAAAGTCGTTTTATTGAATAAAAAATTGAGATTTGACAATAGAAACACAAGTTATAATTTACAAACAAATTAGCCATAAAACCCATATCTTCTTTAAACTGGACTAAGTATTCTTAAGCCTAAACATAATGAATCTGGTCAAAAGAGTAGACTGGAGAATAGAAGCACCAATGGCATGGAATAGAAAGATAAATTAATAAATTAAAAATAGTATCTTGGAAGTAGTTATAGTAGTTGGGATAATCATACATCGCTAGAAATGGAGGTAGGTAGGTGTCAACATAAGACTATAGATAATGGTCGTGTTGGCATCAACTATTCAACCCATTGTGTTTTGATGAAATACTGTAAAACACATCTTGAGGTAAGGGCATCAACAGTTGGTTGCCAAGGTTGGTTCTTGTTCACATACATTAGACCTATTGCATTAGATTACAACCAAAGTGCCTAACTCACAAAAGTTTCAGAAATAAAAGTATTATACATTCAACTAAGGAAACAAGTTATGGCCCATCCATCTACTCAATCATATAAACCATAACAGCATAAAATAGAAAAAGAAAAAAATGATCACCAAGCCATATCCAATGAACACAGAAGTGAAGTTTGCAGAGCACTTGCCCATTTGACACAAAAGAAATCCTTAGATTTTGTAAATATATGTGTAAGAAACCATATTTACACCAATGGCATCGAAAAAGTGATAAATTCAATAAATGAAAGAGGTTATGGCTCCATTTACTCAATTAACTGAAAAATAAAAAACGGATCAGCACAGAAAATCAGATGTTTACCTCGATTGCACATTGCACAGCACTTGCATCCTCAAATTCCACAAAGCCAAAACAAATCCCTGTGGTATTGAAACATCGAAATAAATATTAGCGGAAGAAACAGTTAGCAATGAACAACAGAATTAAGTTGCACTGACTACCTTTTGGCTTCTAACTTGAATACCGCCATCTTAATTGGTCCAAACTTCTTGAACTCATTCTCGAGTATGGAAGGGTAGCATTCAAGGGAGGCCTTTTGTAGATAGAATGACCATCAGCTGTCCATACAAAAAAAAGTAGACAATATTTAGATTAATACGCTTGTAGAGATTAATCAACTCGACAAGGATGCAGATCACACTGAGTTAACTAACAGAAACAATGCAAATAATAAAACAGCACACCTTCAGATTCCTTATTGCTGCCGTTTTCATTCGCATTTGTGCTGGGAACAGCATCTCAGATACTGGGAAGAGGAGGTCCAGCAGTCACTGGTTGTTCTTGGGTCTTGGAACAGATTTCCGAGGAGCAAGAGTTTGAGTTGAAAAAGGAGCAGCATTCTCCTTCAAACCTTAACCTGGACACCAATATCAAGTGGCTTTATTATATAAGACTCAATAAAAACTAGCAATAAAATTGAAGTAAAGAAGATCGCCTGTGCTCAATATCAGCGCTTTTACTATTAAATTAGCCCAAGGAAGAGATTACCAGAATTAATGTTCCCAAGAAAATGAATAAGAAATAAGTGATATGCATAGGATTTTGCATGATTGTAACTTACAATAGAGGCATATGATTTTTGGCACCTCTTCCATTTTAGAGTTAGGTTCGACCACAATCTGCCAATCATCAGAAATTTGATCAACAACTAGCAATGGGTGCTTCTCCTCTTCAATCGAATCTTCTACTTTCTCAGGAGGATTATACACTTCCTCCCTCAACGTCCTCTGGCGCTGCAGTTGCTGGTCAGAAATATGGTCTGCAGTTGCTGGCTCAGAAATTGGTTCTGCTCGACAGAAGAAGGCTCTGCAATACAATTATCCTTAAAATCAGTTAGAGTGACCAAAGGCTTTACTTTGAATTGCAAACAGATTTCACATTACAAGGTCAGGACTAGGAGGTGTTTCAACATCATTAACAAACCTGCTTCCCTCATCAACATATCTAAAACATCATTCAGAACAAAGTAGCCTTTGTCTTGAGGCGCAGGAAAAACTCTGACTAAATTTACGCCTCAACTGTCCTTTCCAGTCAAATACCCAGTCACAAGAAAAGAACTCCCATTGAAAGAATCTTGTGCATCCACGGTTAAGATTTCTGCACTGAGGTCGCAATAATGAAGAGAGTATCTTCTCATTGATTGCCTACTCAATTAAAATCAATCAACACAAATAGAGGGATCAGAGTTTAATTCTGACAATTTTCAACCCAAACTACATTTGTAAATGAACCTACCAATACCAAGAACCTCTGGGCTACAAACAAAATGTAACAAAGTCAATAAATTAAAACCCTCTCCTTTCCACTCTAGTTGTCGCATTTTCTGGAGTGCTGTGTTTGGAAGTGAAATTTCAGTTGAAAAATTTCA
>JAJPGS010000946.1:0-36894 GCA_028654335.1 Alnus rubra
AAATCATGATGATGCACATGTCATAATTCGCCCTACTATGGTTCATCCGTGCATTTTTTCCCCCCTCCATACCCTAGAAATATGAGACTGATTGGAATTCGTTTGAGGTGGAAAATGAATGGAGGAGAATACATACCCAAAAACTTTGGTTACATGAAATAATGAGAAAATAATCTCATTTTCGAGTAATATATTAAAATGTTCATCTACAAGTCATCTAGTTACCCTTAACATTTAAGGTCAATCGAAGTGAGCTTGATAAATGGTTGGGGTATACAAGTGTTTGTTATTAATCAACTATAACTATTATTAACTGCCTACCTTTATATATATATATATATAAAACAGTAAAAGAAAATACAAAACAACATCGTTTTGGTGCTTTTGATACGGGGTTTTATTTTGAGTTTAATTAAATGATATTTATCATCAAAACAATAATAATAATAATAATAATAATAATATTCTCGAGCTTGTTATATTTTCAAGTCTTCTAATGATTTAAAAAATGGCCTAAAACATCTAAAATAGGTTACAAAAAAAAAGGCTAAAAGAAGGTACAAAACACCAAAATAGGCCTACATTAATTGCCCATTTCTAAAAAACGATTATGAATTCAATAACCGCTAACCGGCGGTTATTTAAAACCGTTAACCAACCAAGGCGGAGAGTTGCGGTTACAAAAATTTAATAATTGCTTAAGGCGGTTGCAGTTACCTGTTAGAGACAATAATCACTAATCATAACGTTTGTGCACTCCTAATAAATGACAATTTTGTGAGTTATCACTAATTTTCATGAAAAGCTAACAAAAGAGAGTTACGTGCCGAGAAATGCTCTTACCGCTGTCATAATTATAGTGCGCTGTCATAATTATTGAGTGCAAGCTTCTTCTTGAAGCAAGCCAGCAAGGGGTTGAGATATGGGGAATCCAAGGCAATGGGACAACTAGAAGAATAAACCCAAGTACCTTTAAGAAGCTTCTTATGGACAAAAGTAGGTCAACAGATTAAAGTTTATTCACGTTATAATGAAGTTCAGCAATCACGGAATACCAATAGCAACATTGGTATTGGCGGCTTTCTCGTCTTCACTCCCTTTTATTCAGGACCGGACGTAGCGGACGCTGTAGCGGCCTGAAGGGCAGTATCTTTTGCTGTGAGAGGGGATTCCAACGAGTTATTCCTTGAAGGCGACTCCTTGAACGTGGTCAAGGTGCATAGGCAGGACGGAAGGTGCTTGAACCGGTTTGGCCAATTAATTGAGGACGTGCGAACTATGCTTTGTAGTGTGCAGTTTACTGAGGTTAAGCATATGAGGCCGGAAGCTAATTCATTGGCTCACCGTTTGGCTCGGAATGCTTTATTGTGGTTGGAAGATAAAGTTTAGGTGGGGGAACCTCATTCCTTATCGAGAGCAATGTACTTGCTGAACAAGGTTCTTCTATTATTTGGTTTTGAATAAAAGATCATTTATTTTCTCAAAAAAATAATAATAATACCAATACCAACATAGCATAATAAACATAGTGAGCTGCCTTATGGGTAGTGCCAAGATGGGATGGGAATATTAGAATTGTTACGCTTAACAAATATTATTTATTTATTTTTAATTAAGTTCATTTTCAAAGGATGTGTTACTCATGAATAAGATTTATTATTTTAAAAAAATGTGTCACCATATCATAGAACGGTGATACATCATTTAAGAATCACTTTGGCAGAAAAAATAAATAAAATTAGAAAGTAGAACATTTTGTTTATGCCTTTAGGAAATATAAAAAGAGAAATGCTCACTCACAATGACTAATCAAAACTCATTTTTGCTAACTTAGTTAACTACCTTTTAAGACTATACTCCAACAACTTATTTAAACTTATTCTCTATTTTATTAAAATAATAAATTTTTAATTATTTTATTCATTTTAATTAAAAACTAATTTCTACCAAAAATACACTAATGCTCCGTTTGTTTCGACGTAAAATGATTTCCGTCGTAAAATGATTTCGACGAAATCATTTTCAGAAAAAATGATTTTCTCGAAAATATTTTTCGGTGTTTGGTTCGCACGAAAAAATTACGAAATGCAAAAATAAGAGTTTGGTAATTGTCGCCGGAATCCGGCGACGTCCGGTCGCCGTTGCTGGATTCCGGCGAGAAAGTTTGACCGGATCCGGCCAAAATGGCCGGATTCAGGCCGGAATTTCCGGCTCCGGCCGGATTAATGGCCGGATCCCGGCCGTTTTGGCCAGATCTGGCCGGATCAATAGCCGGATCCGTCCAGATCCGGCCGGATCCCGCCCGCTTTGGCCAGATCCGGCCGGATCAATAGCCGGATCCCGACCGTTTTGGCCAGATCCGGCCGGATCAATACCGGATCCGTCCAGATCCGATCGACTTGGCCGGAATCCGCCGATATTCCGGCCGGAATTTGGTCTGCCGGTGCCGGATTCCAGTACCGGCAGAATTCCGGCGCTGGCAGGTTTTCCCGCGACTGGATGTTGTCGGAATCCGGCGCCGACTGGATCCCGATGACCGACAATTGTTAAATTTTAACTATCGGATATCAAACATGCGTGTAAGGACGAAGAACTTAATTTCGGAAAACGATTTACGGTTTTAAAAATCGTAAATCGTTTTCCGAAAATTAAATAAGCTTTTAAGGTCAAACCGAAAATGATTTTCGTTGACTGTTATTTTCGCCCCAACCAAACACCGGAAAATGCCGAAATCAATTTACGCCGAAACAAACGGAGCATAAATAAAACTTTTATCTCTAGCAACATAATCATCGCCCTATTTCCCATCATCACCAATACAATATCACCGACACCGAAAAACCTTCACAAGAAACAAAATAGCAATCTTGAATCATAGGATTTAAGAAGCATTAGTCATTTTTTAGGATTAAATAAGCTATGAACCAAATATCACTCTAAACTGAAAAAATTCTGCAAAAACAAGTTGTATTTTGCTTGATGAAATAAACTAGTAGTATATTGGTTTTATATACAAGAGATGAATCCCTCCTTTTTCCCTTAAAGTATATTGTATTTTTTTTACTGTCATTTTTTTCAAACTTTTTTTTTCTTCATCAAATGGTCATTTTTTTAACGCAATAATTTTTTTACTAGTCATTTTTATATCTGTCATTAAAGTTCACTACTATTTTGCACCCTGCTATAGGAATAATTGCAATTCTTGTATTGTTTATACTTTAGTGACCAAGTTCAATTAAAATTAATATCATCAATGAAATTATAAAAAGTTGAAAATGCTAATATGAGGTTTTTTTTTTTTTTTTTTTATGAAGAAGTAAAAAAATAACTATTAATTAATTATAATCACAAGCAACCGTGAAAAAAAGAAGGAAAAGATAGAAAAAAGAAAAAAGAAAAAGAAGAAGAAGAAGGGAAATAGAGAAAAAGAAAAAAAGAAAAAAAAGAGACCCAAAAGAAATACTAAAAAAAATATGCATTTGCAAATACTGATGCGAAGTTACACTATTCACAAATCCAAAACAAATCTATTTTACATTTTTAATATATACTGGAATGAAATGCTTTTCTTTATGATTTTGCTTAGCTATTTAAGCTAAAAATGAGAAATTTATAATCCATTATTGAAAATACTCTAATAAGAGTTTTTTTGTTTGTAAGGCTAGGAATAGGATTGCTCAAGATAAACAGCCACCAACAGCCACGTTGTGATGTCGGTTACAGACGTGCAGAGAATGTCTGACTATGCTGGCGTGCAATTTGCCGATTTGGGTGTTTCCTCGGACTGACCATGCGGGGAACACGTCCTCTTTCCAGTGCATGAATGATGAATTCATCACGCCATACGCCATATTACACGAATATGCGGATCAGATCCTTTCAGTAATTTATTGTCGAAATTATTAGTAAAAAGACAAAACATCTAATCACAATAGTTATTAGGGAAGGAATATGATCCATTATAACTTTTAGTGCATTCTACATAATTCCTTAAATTTTAATTAATATTTTTAAACTAAATAGAGAATAGAGAAAATGATAATATTATCTAAAAATAAAAACTATGCCTCAAGCAGACAAGGTAAAATGCTTATATTAGTTGAATTTTGCTAATATTTTTCATTCTTATACCTCCAACAGAGCTAAAGGTTACCTAAAATACATTTGGCTTTATAATAAATAGCAAAAGATTGTCATTCCCTGCAACACACCAGACCAAATCATTTATTTATTATTATTTTCACTATTTTCTCTATTCTCTCTTCCTTTTCAAGATGCCAAATTGGTAATAATATAATAAAAATTTGTTTTTTTTTTAAAAAAAAAAGAAAAGAGAAAAGAAAAGAGAATAAATACTGTTAAAAGTTTGTATAAAAAGATAATTAAAGAAAAACACTTTTATCTATAATAAATAAATAAATAAAATCACTTTTTATTAGACATTTTACATCTTATCGCCAACGATGCTCTAAATAAAGTTGGAGAGAATCTATGGCAAGCCAAAAGTAGCTGGATATGTAAGAGTAAACATGGGCCTTGTTTGGAAAAGCCGTCACTATTTATATTTTTTTAATTTTATTTTTACATTTTTCAATACAAATCAATATTAAAACATTCTATATTTTTTTTAATTTTCATATCACATCAATAATTTTTTTTATTACTATTCAAATAAAAAATTTACTACAATATAATTTTTTTTTCACTTTTATATACAAGTTCCTTTTACTTTATATCATATCATCACTTTTTACTAATTTCAAAATTAACAACTCACTACTCTGTTCTGTATAAACATTTGCCAAACATACATGATGATCATTTACTCTGAAAAAAGGAGAAATGCTGGACAATCTACTTTGGTCTATTTTCGATTCCTTTGTGTTTTTTTTTTTTAATAAAAAAAAAAAGATAATTATACCATAGTTCATGAATTAACCCAAATTACGAATCACTTATTGTGGTACAAAAAGTTCATAGAGGGTTATTGTGGTAAACTATAATTGTAAATCACTCCCTGAACCCGTTTTTCGTCCACTGATTTAACAGAGTCCGTTAGTAAATTATAATACAAATGATATTTAAAGGTTGTTTCACTATTTATATGACATGACAAACTAACAGATTCTGTTAACTTAGTAGATGAAAAACGGGTTCAAAGAGTGATTTATAATTATATTTTATCATAATAATCCTCTATGAACTTTTTGTACCACGTAGAGTGATTGTAATTTAGATCGACCAAAATATAAATAGTGCAATTACTCTTAAAAAAATTACAGTTTGATGTCACATTCATTAATTTTTTTTTTATCAAAACTAACTTCTCATGTCACATCAAAAATTACTTTTTATTAAAAAATTATTTTTTAATTAAAAATGCTGGTTGGGGGACGGAAAAACGTCCCCCACAAATCATTTCCGCTCTTTATTTGCATTCCCATTCATAGCAGCGCCAGCAAAGAACATTCCAATTCCCAAAACCAAGATTGACCTGACCAGGCAGATAGAGCGAGAGAGATCTTGTTCCAATGGCAGACCTGAACGACGAGAAGCCCCTGAGAAAAATATCGGAGGCGTTCAAGGAGCTCGCGGCCACTGTGAATTCCCAAACCGCAGACGTGGAGGTCGCGCCATTCGCGCGCGCCTGCTCCCATATCTCGACTCTCTTCTCCTGCTTGGGCATCGCCTTCAAGTTTGCTGAGATGGACTACGTCGCCAAGGCACGTGTTGAGCTCTCGATTTCTTACTTTGATTGCAAAAATTGATAGTAAAAGCTCAACTCTTTCGAGCCTAACCTCATCATTTTGGTTTGATTGAATTGTGTTTTATTGTTGTGTTGGATATTAGATCTACTTTCTCAGTTTTCTTGGCAAACAAACAGAAAATTGGAATGTTTTATTGCAGAGTATAGTTGAAATGGGAAACGATGTGGAAATCTGGACAGTTTTCTGAATTGTCAAATTTTAACTGTCTTTGTGCCTTTTGAATATCGTGATTTAATTGATTAATTAGTTGATTATTTTGTCATTTTTGAGGGTTTTAGCATTCTTTGATTTGCTGCTTGATAATAACAGGTTAATGATCTCGCGGGGGCGGCAAAATCGATCGGGACCTTGCAGGCTTTGCTTGAACGGGATGTAGAAGCGAACACAGTAAGGAAAGGTGGTAGTCATTCGAGAAACCTCTTGAAAGTGAAACGTGGGCTTGATATGATCAGGGTACTCTTCGAGCAGATCCTAGTAACAGAGTATGTGGATCATCAACTTCTTTATGTAGCTTTTTGCTGTATTCTAGTGGCTTTTCAGCATGTGATATCGTCCTGCTCTGGACAATTTCTAATTTTTACCGTGTAGTTGGATACACGTGTTGTTTAAGAATTGGCCAGAATGGATCACATCAATTTGTAATCTTAGAATGCCCCCCTGTCCTGCCCTAGTCCTTAATAGGGGGAAAAAAAACTATAAATATGAAAGGTTCATATTATGTAGTTACACGACAGCATAATCAAATAGGGAGGATTCGTTATCCCAAGATATAGCGAACCTTGCTCAAATTTAAAACTTTGCTGAGGAACTCTAGAACCAAATGATTTTATGGTAAACCCCTAGGCAGACAAAGAATTTGTGGAATGTAATTTTATTCAAGGCCGGAAGTAGTTATGAAAGAATGTTGAAGTGTGCTGGCCAAGAAACACCACCGAGTGTCCTTGTCAATAGATTTGATATTAAAATGTGATTTGGAAAAATAAGAAGTAAAGGCAAATTTTAGTAAATTTTTCATAAAGGGCCTATAATTACTTTAATATGATATTTGGACAATGTTTGTATGATTTGCTTAATATCAACCCGAATATGCTATATAACATTGATTTTTTCTAAATTTTAAATTCTTTTTAGGAATATATAAGGTTGAAAATTTCTTAATGCAAAATGATATGGAAGCTTGCAATGCCATTACAATGGCTATTGTCAAATATTGATTTTTATTTGTCTTGTGAGGAGGGAGGTGAGGCTCTCCTCCCTCCCTCCTCCTCTTCTGCTAGTGGCTTTTCTTCTTCATTTTGGTCTTTTGTTTTTGGGTTTCACTGCATCTTCGGAGTAGATCTACGCTGGGTGGGTCTCCTTCGGTGCACACGCGCCCCGCCTGTGGCATCGCTGGCTTGTTCCGGTCATCACTGTTGTTGTCGTTTTTGTGGGTGGCTGCTGTGCCGGTGTGCGTGGCTATTTTGGTTCCTTTGCACCTTGGGATGTAGATCTATAGTGTTTGGGTCCTCCTCATGCACGTGCCTCATCGGGGGTCTCCCGTCATGTTCCGGATCTTCCCCGCCGTTGGCGCAGCCGCGGGTTGCCGCCATGAGCCGTTCCGGCACGCATGGCCGATGGTGTTTTTGAAGTTTGGGTGTTAGATCTATGGTGTTTGGGACTGTTTCTCCACGCACGCGCCGCTCCTTAGGCTTCTCCAGCTGATTCCGCGCCTTTCAATGGCTCTCCGGCAGTTTCAGTGCCGCCTCCAGAGTGCGTGGCTTCACGCGCCGCCACTAGGGCGTGTCTCCATGCGCTGCCGCTGTTGCAGGTTTTTTGTTTGTTTTTTTTTTTTTTAGTAGCTCTGGCTTTTCCTTGTATTTTGGTTTTGTTTTCGGCTTCTGTGGGTTCGGGTCTTTGGGTGTTTTCGTGGGTTTTGGGCTTGTGGGTGTTTTGTTTGGGAGGGTTGTTTGGAGTTTGTTGTTTTGTTGTGGGGTTTGTTGGGTTGGGTTGCTTTAGGGTCTTTGTTTGGGAGTTTTTCGGGGGCTTTTTCTGTTTTTTGGGTATTGGGTTTCTTGTGGGTTTTGCTTGGGTTGGTGTTGAGGCTATTGTTTCTTGTATATTCCATGTCTACTAGGGGCGCCTTATGCTGTTATTTATAAAATCTGCACTTATAAAAAAAAAAAAAATTGTGCTACAGGGGTTTTGATTGAGCTTGCAGTAGTACTTTAAAATTTCTTTGTTATTGCATGTATTTATGTTAATTTAATCTTGGACTGAGGAATCTAGGTGAGACGTGAACTGGTCTCTCAAGGGGTACTTAAACATAGGAAAATGGATAAGTGGTGCTTTCTATAAGTTGCTTATGCATATTTTACAGCTAAATTTGATGTTAAACAAAAACTGCACAAATTATATTTTGCAGCTAAATTGCATGAGTGTGGATACTAAAGATAAGATTCCATAAATTGTTTGAAGGTTCATGCAAGTCAAAACTAACAGAATTTGTCAGAAGTCAATTATCATTAGGACTAATCTGTGATGTGGTATCTCCCCCTCCCCTTTAACCCTGGATTCAACCAGTTGTGAATGGGGATATGGTGTGTGTCAGGGTTTTATTCTATCTGATGGTACCAAGATTGGCCTAGTTTATGGACTTAAATTTTGCCTTCCAGGGTGGTTGACTCATGTGATAAAGGCACAACATAGCTTGATTGTTTTTACTTTGCAGGTTTTTTGAATTTATGTTCTTCTTTTTCTTCCTATTAGGGGTTCTCTTGTAGACTGGTTGCGCCCGTCTATCCTTTATTAATTATATGAAATTACTTATAAAAAAAAATGGCTATGTTTGTTATGAGTTTTGATTTGAAAACGTTTTTTGATATAATAGAAAGTTAAGAAGTGTTTTAGGTGGAATCCACATTTAAAATGTTGTCCGTGGGGTCCACATTCTGTTAGTTTTGACTTGCATGAACCATCTTGAGACCCGGTTGGTTGTGCCAGACTGGTAAACCAATAAGTATGGCATGTGCTCCAGTGATACTACTACAGAGAATAGGTGATATAATTGCATGGAGGAGTTTGTGTAAATAAATATGACTATAGGATAAGCCAAAATCCTTTCACATGACCTAATACACATACTAAGGCTTATATGCAAAGAAAAGGGAACCAGACAACTTCAAAAAAGGTTCAGGGAAAAAAATGGTAACTGTTTGCTTATATTTTATCCATGTTTCTGGTAAAAACCATGGCAATAATTATTCACAATAATTTACATGTCCTCCATGAATAGCTTCAGAGTTCAATAGATTTCTTGGTCACAAAGGACGGAAGTGTTCCCCTTGAAGATTCCAGATTGTCCAAATAGAGAAAGAACTCAAGCAATGGAATTTTTGAATATTCCATTGAAGCAAGAAGAGCTAATGCTGCTTTAAATGCTTGGTTGCCGAATGCCTTAGTCATGAAAATATATCTCGTGCAAATGGCCTACAACCTCATAAGTGATTGGACACAAAAAGTTGATGTACAAGAAAATAGTAATCAATTATTTATAATAAAAAAATCCAGCAATTGTTAAAAAATTAACCTGATTGACTTATTTTGAAGTTGATGTTATGTGGTTAATTTTATAGATGGAGTTAACTGTTCCTGACGATCCTGACAATCATATGGCAGGGGAAATTCTCTAAAGGATGCAGCTTCCAAGTCCTATGCACAGGTACTTGCTCCTCATCATATATGGGCTATCAGAAAAGCTGTAGCTGCAGGGATGTATGCACTTCCTACAAAGGCACAGCTATTGAAGAAGCTTAATGAAGATGGTGAGTTCATGAAGCAATTGGTACAATTATTTGGTTAAATTTATCAAAAAAGTACTAAAAATGAATACCTGTTAACATGCTTTTAGTATTTGAACCGGTTTTCTACATAGTGTATTGCAATAGGTGATGCAGTTGGTTGGTTAAAATTCATACCCTTGACTTCTTTACCCCTTAATTTGTCAAAAGCCTTCGGGGTCGGTGGCTGTTTCTCACATTGCAATGAAGTGAGGACATAGGCTTATTACTCCAAAACCAAGTTATACTTGCATCCTTAATGATCCTTTCGTTCAATGAGGCTTTTCCAGCCAAAAAAAAAGTAAAAGGAAAAAAGACAGCATTGGGGGCAACTGGCAGAGGGAAGCTTGTGTTCTTTAAAATCTAGATTTTTATGTTTCTAATTTAGGTAGCCCTAATGGTATATGCTTTTGCGCTATGTTACTTTCAGAGACATCGGCAAGGATTCAAATGCAAAGTTACATTTCTACATCAGCTCCTGTTATCCTGTACATTGACAAACTCTACCTTTCAAGAGGACTGGGTGTTGATTGGTAAAGCATGAGTTGTTATGTGACTACTCAGATTTATTTGATATGATCAATCTCCTGTCAATTGGAATTAGCTTGATATTATTATTACTATTATTATCGTGTTTATATGAATACCTTGAAATTATTGTATATTAAGATAAGCGTTATTGCAAAGTTGATGGGAGTTGGAATTTCCTGTGATGCTATCTTTGAGATTGTGATACTCATCTAGAGATAGAAAATCAGTTGGTGTTGTGTGTTGCTTGCAAATGGCTGGGTTTTTCCATTGCTCTTGCAATGGCATTGGAAATTGTAACCTAAAATCGGTTCATGGACGAGAATGTATCAGCTTAAACCAACCCACAAACTGACATAAATTTGAGGCTCTCAAAGTTCATTTAGCTTGAGTAGTTTTGAGAAATAGTAATTTGATTTTTTTATCGTTGATTAACTGATTAAGTCAGGGAGCCTGATTTGAATATTTTTGAGAATTTTGGAGTTTTTGATATAACATTGCAGTTTGAAAAAATTATCACCGGCGATTGAGTACTTTTAAATTATCCCATCCAATGGTCTTTTAACATGCGGTTTTTACCTGATAATTCAAGAAATGAAGAACTGAACTCTTCGGTTTGGTCAGGAGAAACTAATTAGAATTGTATTTACTATGCAATTCACTGTATTTGAAAAAAAAAATATAAGGAAAAAATATAAAAAAGCCTCCTGAACTAGTAGACGATTTTAAAATAGTCCACCGACTAATATGACTTATCAAACTATTGAAGTATACTAAAAAAACTACTTTTATCTAAATATTCTTATAATACCCATATTTTCTTATAAAGTATGCTAAAAAGATCACTTTTTAAGAACATAAGTTAGAAAGCAATAGTAGATCAATTACTATTTCTCAAGGATCAATTTGAGTGGATTTTAGTCTCTTTGGACAAAGTAAGAAGAGGGGCCATTAGTTGCATGGTAAGAAGGGTGTCTTACATTTTCCTTTGAACTAGGCCATCAATTGAACTTCTCGGGTTTTAGTATTGGGACTTGATGCATTGGTTCGGTTGACCGCGTTTCGATTGAGCTACTGATTGAGTCATTTTGTCATGATTTTTAGACTTTTATTGACAATCTGTTTTGACCTAGTAAATATCAAAATCTGATTTTTTTGTTTTTTTTTGTGAATTACAAAGTTTTAACACTTTAAATCGTCTTTCCACTGCCACCAAAGTTTATTTCATATGATGTGAGAATAAAAATATATTGGCATTCTACTTGACTACGTCACGCCCAACAAGACACCTTGCAACCATAAACATGTAAAAGTCTAGAGAAACATAACTTACACTCTGATACCAAAACACATGCTTTTAACACATCTTCTAAAATTTGAATGGTCTTTTTCTAACTGATCATCTATTTGAGGGTGAAGCGATGTGCTGAAATTCAACTTTATTTCCAAAGCTCTTTACATGAACCCCAAAACCTTAAAGTGAAACGTGGATCTTAGTATGCAACAATGGATACCAGTTCCTTAACATAAAGTTAGGCTAACATATCAATAGGGTAATTCCCCCAAACAAGAATATAATGAGACAACCTTATCAATCTATCCACAATTACCTAAATTGCATCTTGACCACCAGACGCTCTTGGTAAGCCTAATACAAAATTCATAGATATGTGTTCCTGTTAAAATCTCACTTGTTCCAAAAGCTTAAGCTGATAGGAATAGATAAATTTAGTCACTTAATCAATATTTTAACAGTTTCATTTCTATTTAGTTATAGGAAGTGACTACAATAACCTTACAGGTCTCTGATGCTCAACCTCCATCCAAAAACTCATAAGTACACTGCCTCCAAGATTAACAGCAATTTAATCAGGTGGATATAGAATTGTTGGATGGCTAGTTGATGATTTATAGAACATATTAATATAGATTAACCTTGTGGAGAAATTTAGCGATTCTTTTGTTTGAAAAATCCTACGTGGTTTAGTTTTGGTGTATTGACTGAATGTACATTTTGTTCACTTTTTTGTTGAAATGTTTAATAGTGTAGATATTACGAAGTGGCTGAAGTAATTATGGTAAATTGTAGTGACTTGTTGAAATTTTGGAGTACTACATTTAAATGTCTTGTTTGCTGATTAATTTATTGAGGACTCCTGATATTAGCTCCCGGCAAATATGAGGATTTTGGAACTTTAGTGAGAGATTGTTTATCTTGTGAAAATTTTATAAAAGAAAGGAAAAAATACAATTTATCCCCTCAAAGTTTGAAATTTTTTCAACTTTACCTCCAATGTTTAAAAAGTTGCAACGTGTCCCAACAAAATTTTCAATTTGACTGATCCGTTATTAATTGCTGTCATTTTTATTTTTTATTTTTAACTCAAATTATTGAAAAGACTTAAATGTATTTTATTTATTTTTTTAAAAAGGAAAGAAAAGAAAAGGTGGCAGTAGCCACCCCAATTTGAACGGAATGGGAGTAGTTCGGCCACCCCAAGCGGCCAAATGGGGGTGGCTTGAGCTTTGCCGAAATCACCCCCAAATCCTTTGGGGTAGGCTCGACCACCCCCATTTGGCTAAGGGGGTGGCACAACCAACCCCAAATAGCTTGACTACCCTTTTTTTTTTCTTAAAAAAAAAAATAATGGCATTTTGGGAATTAACATGTATATATGGATTAATTTTTGTACCAAAAAAAATGCATGTGCGGCTCATGTGAGTCATTTTTCGTCAAAGAAGACGAAAATCACTAACGAATTTGTTACATTAAGAATTTTGAAAACTTTATTGGGGTACATTGCAATTTTTTAGACATTTGAAGTAAAATTAAAAAAGTGATCAAACTTTTCGAGATAAATTGTATTTTTCCCTAAAACAAAGATATGCTTTAGCGTGCCGGTTGTGAGATCGGGGCGTGACAGACTATGTTTGTGCTATAAGTTATTCATAAACTTGAATTCTTGGACCGAAATTTTACACAGACTTAGTCCTTAACTCAAAACTAAAACGTTACAACCCAAAAACATATTTTGTCACATGAATTTGCCAACACAAAAATAAAATGTTTTGACTAAAACTCGTCGATATTTAGAATCAAAACATGTAAAGTATTATTCACCCGACTAAAATACACCAAGGTAATATCAATCATTCATTTTCTCAAAATATCGTAATTCCTACTTATCCTGATGATATGATGTTTAGTCCATTTACCGTAAAAATTACGTAATTAAGAGGAAAAATTCACTAAAATTAATATTCTAATCACAAAATGTAAAAAATTATCTTTATCCTCAAATTAAAAATATCTAAATCGCAAGGAATAAAAATTTAGGGTGTTACAGCTAGTTATGCCACTTGGATTGTCAAATATTGCGGCAAACACTTTTATGCTGGTGGTGAATCTTGTTTTGAAAGCTTATATAGGGAAATTTATGGTAGTGTTCTTTGATGATACTCTTGTGTATAGTCATTCAATTTAGCAGCAATAACAAAATTTATAGGTTGTTTTGACTAGTTTGCAAGAACATAGATTGTTTATTACTTTGAAGAAATGCAGCTTTATGACAAAACATGTTTTGTTATTGGGGTCTGAAGTCTCTTCTCAACCATTCTAGAGTGGCCAACTCCTATAAACATTCATTAGGTATGTAGTTTTTATAGTTTTAACTTATTTCTATCAACATTTTACAGGGATTTTAGCTCATTCGTTCCACCTGTTACTGATTGCTTGAAGAAGGGGACATCTAAGTGGATTGATGAAGAGGAAGAAAGCTTTAAAATCATCAAGAAAGCTAGCGGAATCACCACTAGCTTCTTTCTCTACCATATTTTACTAAAGTTTTTGAATTGCATTGCGATTATTCAAAGCTTGGCATTTGAGCTATACTTATGCTCCGTTTGTTTTGATGTAAAATGGTTTTCGTCATAAAATGGTTTTCATTTTTTAAGAAAAATGTTTTTTGACGAAAGCATTTTTCGGTGTTTGACACGTACAGAAAATTACAAATATTTTTTATATTTTCATTCAATCATATTAACTTATAAAAATCAATTTTTATTCACAACATATAAATATTAATGTAAAATAATATAAAAATCACCGGTGACGAGATTTCGTCACTGACAGGCAAGATTTCAGTCAGTTTCATTGGATTTCCGGCTACTATTGCTGGAATTCGGACAGTTTCGTCGAAATCTGGGTTAGTCAGATTCTGGCGAAACTGGCCGGAATATGACCATTTGTGCCGGAATCCGGCCAGAACGGCCGGAATCCCGCTAGAACGATTGGAATCCGGTACACAGAAAGGCTAGATCCTGGCAAGTAGGCTAGAATCCGGCCGTTTTGGCCTGGTCCGACTAGCTGGCCGGAATCCGGTGACCAGACGTTGTCGGATTCCTGCACCGGTCAGATTCCGGTGCTGGTCGACTGCTTGAATGTGAAGGTCAACTACATTGTTTAAAAGAGTGTAAAATGCGTCTGCCGTCTGGAGAAAATGAGATTTTTCGAAATTTACTAATCATTTTTGGTCAAACGAAAATTATTTTCTGGTTGACTATTATTTTCATCCTCATCAAACACCGAAAAATGCCAAAACTATTTTACGTCAAAACAAACGGAAATTAGTCAAGAATAGAAGCCCGTGGCATTCTTTAGGGAGAAGCTAAGTGGTTCAAGGCTGTGATTTTCAACTTCTAATGTGGAAACCTATGTAGTTGTGCATGCTATCTACCATTGGGGAGAGTATTTATATTAGCGGGATTATATTTTATATTCAAATCATGAGGCTTTAAGTATCTAAATGGGCAGTCGTAGGCATGGGAAATGGGTAACTTATTTGCAACAGTTATCTGTTTACATTAAAGCATAAATCAGGTGCACAAAACAAGGTGGTTCATGCTTTAAGTACAAGGTCTCTTTTGTTATCAACTATGAAGGTTCAGGTTATTCAGTTTGTTCGGTTCAAAGATTTGTTGGGATCATGCATAGAAGAATATACGGAATGGAAAACAACCCGTAGGAACTTTGTCTTCAACATAAACAAGGCTTAGATTTAAAAATAAATACACAAGTTCGTAATACTTATAATCGAATTTTGCATCTCCTAAGCATTTAGGGATATATAACTTTGCTTAACTCTATTTAAGCATTTAGGAATATAAATACACAAGGTCAAATGCTTGTTTAACTCTATTCAAGCCTTTAGGAATTAAATATCTTAGCTCCAACTAATTGGACTTTTGAACACCAATTTGTATTCAATTGATTCCTACTTCGGACAGATTTACGAGGAGGTTTCCAATGGCAAAGGTAAGCTTGCAATCCGATTTTCTGTTGAAGGGAACAAGATTGTGTGTTCCAAATTGTTTTCTTAAATGAAAGATTCATTTTTCAATTGCATAATGAAGGGCACTTTTGTAGGGATAAGACATATGCATTGGTTGCAGCAAATTATTTCTGCCGCAAGTGTCAAAAAGGAGAGCTACCAAATCAGTTTGTGGACCAATGTTAGCATGTATTTAGTCGTCATTGGTTTCTATTAAACATTTGAGTTCATATCCTTCTCAGGATTGAGAGCCAATGCTATAAGCAGTCATGACTTCAAGTTATTTGCATTGAAAATAGTTATAATAAAATAACAACTCACGTGGTTCGTGCAGTGCATTGTCACCGCACCAACATATCAACCAGAAGTTTTCACTTAACGTAATCAAGATAGATCATCATGATTGGTATCTTATAGTCTTATCAAATTGAATGCCCAATGCCATTATTGACTACAAACTATAATTTATAAGTTACAAAGTTTATGGCTTAAATCTTTTATGTGATAATCTCATTAACCATTCAATATAACTTAAAGGACTACATGTATATAATAAATAATATGCATGTGTATACAATAATATGCCAAAGTTCTTAAAATAATTCAATAAATAAAAATCTTTATTTAATTAAATCAAACTCACATGCAAAAGAAATTAACTTTTAGTGCATAAACCCTGGTAGCAACTTATAGTCTTATTCAAGTTTTATATTATATATGATCTATTAAATTACAAATTCGAGTTTTATATTTTATATGTTCTATTGTAGTGCTCACACTCTTTGTCTATTTTTCTCTAGGTTGGTGTTGATGTCTCAATTATGAGAAGAGGAAGACATCAATACAATTAGCTCATCAATATTTTCAAATCCTCAATTATTCCAAGATTCTTAGGATCTATATGGAGATTAGGATATGCAATTATGATTTAGAGCACTAGCAGAAGCTTTTCTTAGATTTTCTTTAAATTTAGAAAACCAATCTACTTTTTGATTTCCTATTCAAATAAATTCCACAATAACTTTCCTTATCATTTTCTCGTACCAGTTAAATATTATTTCAAATAAATGCTTGCGGAAAGAGAGAGGAAAGAAAAATTCATATAAATATTCTTTCAAATAAATACTAGGAAAAAGAAAAAAGAAAAATAAAAAAGAGGAAAGATTTATATTTTTTTGAATAAAACAGAGAAAATGTTAGATTTACAACACCAATACAACAATTGTACAACAATCCCTCACATGAGGGTGGGTCTCACATACTGGGGCCCACCCTCATGTGAGGGGTTGTTGTACAGTTGTTGTATTGGTGTTGTACAATAATCAAATCTCATAAAACAATGGATAGAGAATAAAATATGCTACCTTATATTTAAGGAAGATAATGAAATTTAGAGAGTCCATTGCTAGGGCTAAGATTATCACCGTATGAATTTGAAAGGAATGAAACAATTATGGTCCAAAAGCAATTGCCAACAACAATTATGAAGGGGATTTATGTTTCAACAATTACAAAGGAATTTTGGCTTTTCGATAACCTTTACTCTTCAACATGCGATTGTTTTGCTTTAGGGACAATTATGAGGAATCTCTACAGTTGAGATACAATTATAAAGCTTCTTTCTAGACAATGAGAATCTTAATTGCTTTTTCAAAAATTATGGAGCACTTACAACTTTTTCCTTCTATATAAGGGATGTTGAAGCAAGCATTGGGCAGGAGTTAACCCTCTTCCTAACTCCTTCACAAAAATCTCAAACTAGCCCACCCCTTCTTGCATAGCTCTTGTAGAATCGTGACTGGAGTTTAACTCTTTTGTAACGAAGACTCTCTACTCATTTTTTTTTTTTGATTTTATAAATGCAATAGATTTCCTCTGTTTTGGATATCAACCAAAATTTTAAACTTTCAGATATTGCATTAATGGAAGAAGAGAAGAGAAGAATAAAGCTTGCACAGAAAAAAAAAATTCTATATATTTTTTTAGAGATGTGTTATTTAGACACACATATGTCTACACGCATTGTACACACATTTAGTACGAGACCTAATGCATATAGGACATACATATATCATTAGTCTTCCTTTTTCTTTTTTTTTCAACCAGAAAAGTCAAGTGCTTTACTACGTCAGATCAAAATCGAACTGTAATAGTGGCGTTAAAAATGGAGAAATTAAATCTGATGTGGCATATTTCATGTTGGGGAGTAAAGGGTTGTGAGTGTTGAGTGGGGGTAAGTGTAAGGGTTCTCTTCTTCTTTTTTGTTTTCTCCGAACATGTAGCATTTAGGGTTGGCAATTCGGGTTCACGGGTCGGGTTCGGGTCAACCCGATTGACCCGATTATATAAACGTGTCAACCCGAACCCGACACGATTATTAATCGGGTTGTGACACGTGACCCGAACACGACCCGACAAACTCGACTAAAAAACGTGCCACCCGTTGACCCGACCCGACACGGCATCAATTTCACTGTTTTCACATGTTTCAACCTTCAAATTTATTTTTTTACCTTCAATATTTTTTTTTAATCGGGTTATAATCGTGTTGGCGGGTCAACCCGCGTAATCGGGTTATAATCGTGTTGGCGGGTAATCGTGTTATCGGGTCAACCCGTGCAATCGGGTTGTAATCGGGTTGGTGGGTCAACCCGCGGGTTGACCTGCCAAACACGACTATAATCGGGTCAACCCGATTATGACCCGAACCCGATTATAACAAACCCAAACCCGATTTTTTCGTGTCGTGTTCGTGTCGGGTTCGCGGGTCGTGTCAAAAATTGCCAACCCTATGTAGCATTTGCTACCATATATAACTGAAAGCCCAAAGGCCAGTACAGAGAAAGAGAAGTCAACAAGACCTCTAAACTCAAAGTCAGAAGGATCTGACTTAAAACAGCTGCTGGAGCAGAAACATCAAATTTACCAGAATTACATTTGAGCCTCTCTTACATTAACGCTCATTCTCAAATAAAAGAGAGCCGATCTAGCAACTAGCCAACAGAAATTCTGATAAAATTTGAGTAATACATAGATAGACTGTACCGGAAGAAACAAGAAGAATACACAACACAAAACAGGAAAAAACCCAAAAAAAGAGGCTGCCAACGGTAGAGGAAGAAGCGGAATCCACCGGAGGCGGTGGCGCGTGGATGACACGAGCCGTCACCTGTCCCACCCAGCCGTATATCAACCGCTGTAGACCTCAACCAGCACCGTGCACGGCCAAAAGAAGAGGGGCGTGGCCGTCACGCGCGCCAAAGAGCAACAATCTCTCTGGTGCGTGCAGGCCACGCGCTGGACACCGACGACCACCGTGGCCTGAGCTTCCGGCGACTGGAGCGGACGATGACGAGGAGCACGGTTGAGGGGCGTGTGTCTTGGAAAAAACAACGGAGTTGTGTATATCTGGCTCCAAAAGTGAAGAGGAGATTTGGAAAAAAATCGGCCAACAACCACCGTTAAAGACACGATCACCGTCACACCTCCAAGCTGGAAACACCTAGATTTGAGTTTTCCTGCCATAAACAAAAGAAAGAAAAAGAAAAACACAAATGTAAACCACCATAGCCTATCAAGGTTAGGGGAACAAAAACTCCATAGCTCTAAACAAGCTGGGAGAAAATCTAGCCTCCACTGAGAGAGGCTCGGAAAGGAAGCAAAACACCTTAGTCCTCTAGGACTAAGGGCAAGACAAGAGCCGGGAGGAGGGAGGTTGACCTCCCTCCCCCGACAAAACGACGAGCACTCATTTTTTCTTACTTCTTTTCTCTCTCGCTCTATGAGACCATAGCGGTTCTCTTGATCCCATATGTGGATTAGAAGTTGAAAGTATACATCATATATTATGGAGTTGTTCATAAATAGTGGATGTTTGGGGTAAGCTAGATAAAATTTCAAAAAAGTACTTCTTGTGGTTCTGAATTTTTACAGGTGGTGGACGTTATGGTGGAAAAATGCGACAAGGATGATTTTGGCTGTTTATGGGGGACTCAAGTGGGTCCGACTCATGTGAGTAGTTGTGCGCAAATTGTGCACCAAGCTTTTCCCATGTGAGTTAGAGTCCGTTTGGGTTTGTGATTTCAAAAAGTGCGATTTTTAAAAACGCAGTTAAGCGTTTGGCAAAATCGCAGTTTAACATTTAAAATCGCAAATTAGCCTTTAAAATTATGTGTTTTCAAAAAAACACCATCTTATCTGCGATTTGAAAAAGCAGATTTTCTGCGTTTTCAAATCGCAATTTTTAAGAATGCAGTTCCCAAACGATTTATGTTCTGCAATTTGGTTTAAAATCGCACTTATAGTCTACGAAATCGCAATCCCAAACGCACCCTTAGTTTCTTTCTCCTATAGAGACTAGAAGTGGAATACACACAATGTGGAAAGCACTTCCATAAGGACATTATAAGGTAAACTGGGACGCTACTGTGGACAAGCTTAGTGGGCGTATGAGAATTGGTATTATGGTGAGGAATCTTGAGCAATTTGTACATGCGGCCAGGAGTATGACTAGAATGGATCACCTAGATCCAATAGCTGCATAAGTTTTAGTAGCTTTCCGAGCCACAATTTTCTGCAAAGATATAATATTACATAACATTCTTTTAGAAGGTGATGCGCTCCAAGTGGTTAAAATTGTAATTTCAAAAGATCGTAATTTGAAAAGGTTTGAACAAATAGTGAGAGATATTCGCATAATTTTAAATTCTCTTTCTAGTTGGCAGATTCACCATATCAGTAGAATCGTTAATAATGCTGTTCATAATTTAGTTAAGGCTGCTGTTAAACATATCATAGATCATCTTTGGACGAAAAAAATTCTTAATTATATCTGTAATTTTATTTTGTTAGGGAAATTTGCTCTATTTTCCTATATATATATATATAATATTTTTTATTCATAAAAAACTCTGCTATCATTGACTAATTTCAATTCTCTCCGGTGTTTAACGCAAGACCCAGGAACCCCGTAACTCTAATTCCTCCGTTCAGATCAAACCAAAAATGTTCTCCAAAACCCTAATTCTCTAACCAACATAACCACCACTAACAAAAATCCACATACATTCGAAGAATCCCCTCAATGGAGGACTCGGAGGGAGTTCTCAGCTTCGACTTCGAGGGCGGCCTGGACGCCGGTCCCGCTGCCAACGCTGCCGCGACGTCGGGGCCGCACATCATTCATGCAGATTCCGCCGCCGGTGCAGCCACCAACGCCAACGTGGCCGCAGCGGGAGCAGGCGCAACAGCGGAGGGCGGAGTGGGGGGCAACGCGGGGTTGGGGCGGCGGAGCTTCAGGCAGACGGTGTGCCGGCACTGGCTGCGCAGCCTGTGCATGAAGGGAGACGCCTGCGGCTTCCTCCATCAGTACGACAAGTCGCGGATGCCCGTGTGCCGCTTCTTCCGGCTCTACGGGGAGTGCCGCGAGCAGGACTGCGTGTACAAGCACACCAATGAAGACATCAAGGAGTGCAACATGTATGTGTTGCTTCTTGTTTTGTTTATCCATGCTGCGTTGTTGTGTTTGGTGGGTGATGCTTTTTTGACATTGTTGGATTTGGGGTTGATAGGACATTTGTGGTTATGTTTTGTGTGATTAATTGAGATGGGTAGGGTGTAATTGTGACTTATTTTCTTTCTTTTTTTGTGATTAAGTGTGTAGATGAATAAGAAGTTCAGGATACCAAGAATGAGGTTTGAGTATGTGTGAAATCCGCCCTATAAGGAGCGACGTTTATTGTTTGTACCAGTATATGGAGGATGTATATCACCTTGTCTTGTTTGAATATTTTGTTGATTATTTATCTTTAAGATTTCTGGTAGAGGGCTGATTGTGATTAAAATAGAACTTGCTCGATAATACTGCATTGCAAAAAACTGGAAATCTTTGTTTGCATAATTGGCTTTACTACGTGATATGTAGTTTTTTGGTTAATAGAAGATGTATCTACTTAATTGAAAAATTCGGTAATTTTGCAGGTACAAGTTGGGTTTTTGTCCAAATGGTCCTGACTGTCGGTATCGCCATGCAAAACTGCCTGGACCCCCCCTACTGTCGAAGAGGTCCTTCAGAAGATTCAACATTTAAGTTCTTACAACTATAACTCTTCGAACAGATTTTTTCAACAACGGAATGGTGGTTTCACACAACAAGCAGAAAGACCTCAGTTTCCACAAGGTCCCAACACTGCTAATCAAGGTTTGGTTGGAAAAACTTCAACAATTGAGTCTGCCAATGTCCAGCAGCAGCAACAGTCCCAACAGCAGGTCAGCCAGAACCAGATACAAAATGCTCCAAATGGCCTGCCTAATCAGACAAGCAGAACGGCTACACCTTTGCCTCAAGGAATATCTAGGTGTGTTCAGAGTCCTGTGGTCTTTAATTAGGTTATGTAAATCAGGTTTTGTATATTTATACGGGCATTGCCATGAAGGGCCCATTATTCAACCAATAATTGCCCAAAAGAATTCTGTCCTCATTTAACAGCTGTAGTTAGCCTCCCTTAAGCTTATGCTAGTCAATTTAGATTTTTGTACAACTTTATGTTGTACCGTTCTCATTTTGACCATTAGATGTATGGATTTTTTCTCATCTTATGTGGTGTACTTTATCATTATAATTTTTGTTTGCTTGGGAAATCTTAAAGGAAAGCAAACACCATTTGATCATGATGTGTGGATTTGCTTCTCATCTTATGCAGTGTAATCTTTCATTATAATTTTTGTTTGCTTGGAACATCTAAAATGGAAATTAACAACTGTTGAATCTCCTTGATAAATTCATGGCCCAATTTTTGCTGAAGGACTTGGAATGATGAAGTCTTTTTCTGCGGAATTTTTTTTTTTTTTTTTTTGATTTTATGCTTTTAAAGGAAAAAAAATGATATAACTACACTTATATTAAGGCAATCAGAAGTTTTGTAAAAGGTAGTTGGTGTTTAAATTTCTATCTTCGGATAAATGTTAAATCATTATTTGGTGCCTAAAGTGTGATAGGAAACAAACTTTCTTTTCTCAATGTTTTTGATGTGGGGTATATTTTGTGAAGCAGAGTATGTTGGTTTTAAGGCACATAAAGCTATATTTCTACTGCTGGGTGTTTTCTCTTATATACTTTTATATGTACTTGGATTGCGCCCTTTGCGCTTTTAATAAATTTGCTATACTTTAAAAAAAAAAAAAACCCTAAAGCTATATTTCTAGTTGCAGTTATGGCTTTTGCCTCGAGTATTTCATCTTAGGGATGCTATGGAAAATGCCTTGACTGCAAATCAGCTGCTTTTTTGCCATGATTCTGTGGCTGACACCTTTGGGTGCCTTAATGTCTTTTCCTCGTGGTTAAATTGTAGCTGATGGGAATTATATTTATTTTAGGCAGAGTACGTCATAAATGGATTGGCCACAACTTAATGTTTGATATCAGTAATATTAAACGTTGGCTGAAATATGGAACCTTTTGTTGGAGCTATATTTTGGAAGTTTGGAGGTTGGCTCTGTTGTGTTTAATGTGGTGTATTTGGAGAGAGTGGAATGCATGGAGATTTGAAGATATAGAGACTTCGGTGCTAGAGCTGAAAAGGATTATGTTCTATGCTTTATACACATGGATAGCAGCACATCATAGCTTCTTTTGTTTTGTTTTGTTTTTTTTTTTTAAATTTGTTTATTTTTTTCTCCTAATTAGGGGGATTCTCTTGTATACTTCTTGCGTACTGGGTTGCGCCCCTATATGTTTTTCTAATGGGATTGAATTACTTATAAAAAATTTAAAGTAAAAGTAAATACGCAAGAAGGCTGAAGTTGTTAGTGAGCATGAAAGTTCTTCTCTCATGGAGGAGGTGAGTTGGCGGCAAAAGTCTAGGGTGTTGTGGTTAAAGGAGGGGGATAAGTGCACCAAATTTTTTTATTCCATTGCTAATTCTAATAGAAGGTATAATTCTATAGACTCCTTATTGATTGGCCCGGCGCCTTCTAATTGGGTTGAGATCTGCAAGCTCATTGGTCAGTTCTACAGAAAGTTATTTACAGAGAAATGTAATTGGAGGCCGTTGGTGGATGGCCTTTCCTTTGACTCCATTTTGGAGTCTGAGTCATATTGGTTGGAGAGAGATTTTGGAGAGCAGGAAGAGAGGAAGGTTGTGAAAGCGATGGTTGGTGACAAGGCACCTGGCCTTGACGGTTTCTCTATGGCGTTCTTCCAAACTTGCTGGGATGTGTTGAGAGTGGATATTATGAAGGTTTTTAGTGATTTTCATGCCGGAGGTAAGTTTGAGAAGAGTGTCAATGCTTCATTTATTTCCCTTATTTCGAAGATTCCAGGTGCTACCAATCTCAAGGACTTCCATCCAATTAGTCTTGTGGGGGGTATTTACAAAATTATTGCCCAGGCTTTAGCTAATAGGCTTCGGATGGTTATGGAGAAGATCATCTCTAAGTCCCAAAGTGCCTTCATTAGAGGTAGGCAGTTTCTTGATCCGGTTCTTATTGCCAATGAATGCCTTGATAGTAGGCTCAGATTTGGTGAGCTAGATGTTACCTGTAAAATGGATTTGGAGAAAGGGTATGACCATGTGAATTGGGATTTCTTATTGTATATGTTGAGGATGTGTGGTTTTGGAGGGAAATGGTGCTCGTCAATTGCCCACTGTATCTCCTCAGTGCGCTTTTCGGTTTTGGTAATTGGCACTCTGATAGGCTTCTTTAGTAGTTCTCGTGGGTTGAGGTAAGGGGATCTTTTATCCCCCTGTTGTTTGTTTTTGTGATGGAAGCTCTGGGAAGAATGATTACTGCTGCGGTTAGTGGGGGTTGTTGGATGGGTTCTCAGTGGGCAATACTTCCTTCTCCCATCTCCTGGTTGCAGTTGATTCTTTGATCTTTTGTGATGCTCTTCTTGCTCATTTGCGTCATATGCAGAGCTTATTCCTGTGCTTTGAAGTTGCGTCGGGTGTAAAGGTGAATTTGCTAAGATAAATTTGGTTCCTATTTGGAATGTTACTCAGGTGGGAAGGTTGGCCCGAATCCTAGGGTGTGGGGTTTCCTCTATGCTAATCAAGTATCTTGGCTTACCATTGGGGCCTCCTATAAAGCTAAGCATATTTGGTATGGCGTTATTGAGAAAGTGGAAAATCAATTGGTCTGTTAGAAAAGGATGTACTTGTCCAAGGGTGGTAGGGTTACTCTAATTAAAAGTACTCTCGCTAATATGCCTACGTACGACATGTCTCTCTTCCCTATTTTGGCGAGTGTTGCTATCTGTATTGAGAAGATCCATCGGGATTTCTTGTGGGATGGGTTAGGTGATCAATTCAAACATCACTTGGTGAGTTGGTCTAAGGTTTGCTCTCCAATTTCAAAGGGAGGATTGGGTATCAGGAATTTGATGATGTTTGTGGTAGTTTATGGGGAGGGTGGTGGCCCGCACGAGTCTTTGGGGTGGGGCTGTGGAAGAATATCAGGAAAGGGTAGGATAAACTTTCTAGCTTTACTAGTTTTGTGGTGGGGGATGAGTCGAAGGTTAGCTTTTGGTGTGACCAATGGTGTGGGGAAATGACTCTAAAGGTAGCTTCTCCGGTTTTATATGGTCTTGCACGTGAGAAGGACGCCTCTATTGCGGATAATTTAGAGTTTTTGGGAGGCTCCAACTAGTGGAATGTGAGTTTCACTAGAGCGGCACAAGATTGGGCGGTTGATGGATTTGCCTCTTTTTTCTAGGTATTGTATTCTAGTAAAGTGAGAAGAGGATGTGTAGATAAGCTGTGATGGAATCCTTCCAAAAGAGGTTTATTCAAGGTTAAATCCTTATATAGCTCTTTGGCTTGTTCAGAAGGTAGCAGCTTCCCCTGGATGAGTGTTTGGCGGACTCAGGCTCCTTCGAGGGTAGCATTTTTTGCTTGGTCGGCGGCTCTAGGGAAGATCCTCACTTTGGGTAATTTTAGGAAGCGGCATGTCATCGTGATGGACAGATGTTGCATATGCAAGAAGAATGGAAAATCTGTGGACCACCTTCTTCTTCATTTCGATGTGGCTTCTGCTATTTGGAGTTCTCTTTTCAATCGCTTTGGGATGTCCTGGGGATGCCTAGACGTGTCATTGATTGTATGATTGTTGGTGGTCCTCTAGTAGGCCATGGAGCGCTGCGGTTTGGAAAATGGTGCTTACGTGCCTATTTTGGTGTTTATGGAAGGAAATGAATGATAGAAATTTTAAGGATAGGGAGAGGTCTACGGGGGATATTATTTCTTTGTTCTTTGAAATTTTGTATCTTTGGACGGCGGTATGTGTTTTCTTTGTCGATTAGTTTTAGTGATTTTCTTTATCGCTTTACTCTTTCTAGTTAGGTTGTTCATTTTGTATACTTCTTGTGTACTTAAGGGCGCCTCAAGCTTTTAATGAGATTCGTATTATTACTTATAAAAAAAATGGTTTAGTTGGTGTATCTATTGTGAGTTTTATGCAAGTCATGCCAGTGGTCTTTGAGACCTAATAGCATCTCCTCTCCCCATAAGTATGTGGAGGGTGAGGGTGAGGGTCATGGGTTCAATTTTGAATGGTTGCTTGGGTTTTGGATTTACCTATATTAAAGAGTGTAGTTCATTGAAATGGTGTATTCTTTATCCTCTATCTCTATTTCTGATAAATTAATAAATATATAAACAAACACATACATCGACATGTAAATATGTACATATGTCTCTTCTTAGCAGCCGTTCTTGTATACTCCCTGTGTACTTGATCGCATTTTGCGTTTTTAATAAAATTTTACTTATCAAAAAAAAAAATGCACATATATGTGTTTGTGTCTACTGGTTTGTATAGTATGTTGTATAGTATGTAGAAGAAATAACAGTTAAATTTTAGATGAGGATTGAACCCATCGAGGTCCGTTATGCCTGCTGAGAGATTACATAGATTTGTCTCATTTCTGGATACTATTTTTAGTAGATCTGGGATTAGATCAATTAGAACACATGTAGATGCATGTTGAATTCTATAAATTCTATTGGATTTGGCTAATAATGCTGATAAAATTAGTGTTTGTGTATTTCTCTAGATTATTTTCTTTTGCTCATATTACAGCACAATAGATTTCTACTTGGAGCAAAGAGTCGATTTGGTAGCGTGTGGTAAATCAACCTTGGGACCTATATTCCCTTGGATTACTAATGAAAATAGCTGAAGTGGGGATGAAAGACCTTTTGCAAAAAAAGATCTTTATGTACTTACTATAATCATATGAAGGTTCTCCAAAACATGTGATACTGGCAAAATAAGTTTCAAATGGATATGTGAGATGATTAATCAGAAGACTTGGAGGGGTTGGGGGGAGCTGTCTAGCCACACTAGATTTGAGATGGGAGATGGCTCCAAAATCTGTTTCTAGCATGATTTTTGGTGTGGGGCTCAAACTCTCAAGACATCTTTTTCAGACTTGTTTACCATTTCCTATTTTAAGGATGCTGCTGTGGCAGACTATTTGGAGCTTTTTAGAGGTCCACCAGTGGAATATTTATTTTCTCAGAGTGGTTCATGATTGGGAGGTGGATTATTTTACTGCACTCTTCACTTTGTTGAGTTTCGTTAGAGTGAGACGAGGCGGTGATGACAAGACTTTCTTGGATTCCTTCCATGAGAGGGTTGTTTGATGTTAGATCTTACTATAGAGGTTCTTATTTCCCATGATAACATTCCTTTTCCCTGCTCCAGAAATATCAATTAGTGGTAACTGCATATAACATGAGAAGGAAGAGGTACAATCTCTTAGAGGCCGAGATTGGGGAAGGGGCTCATTCGTTTTTTATGAAGCCTAAAATCTTAATGTGGAATGTAAGAGGGCTAAATGAGCTTAATAAAAGATTGAGGATTAGAGGGCTTCTAAGGATTGGAATGCGGATATTGGTATGTTTACTAGAGAAGAAGATGGCAGTTATCTCAAGGGAGGTGGTGTGGAGTCTATGGGGCTGCCAATATGTGGATTGGTGCTATTTGGGAGCAAGTGGTGCGTCGGGTGGGATTTTTTTTAATGTGGGATAGACGGGTGGTGGAGAAGGTTGAGGAGTGTGTGGAAAGATATACCAGTTGCTTGTTCTCTGTGCAATACTAATAATTTGTATGGGTTTTGGGTTGGGGGGGGGGGGGGGGTTTACGGTTTGAATGATGACATGGATAGGAGGGAGTTGTGGATGAATTAGTTGGACTGATGAGTTGGTGGGAGATGCCATGGTGTATTGGGGGAGACTTTAATGTGGTTTGTTTTCCAAGCGAGAGGTCAGGTGTTTTTCCGGATATTCTGCAGCTATGGAGGTGTTTTCAGAATTCATATTCATGTAAGCTTGGTGGATCTTCCGCTTGAAGTGGTCAATTTACTTGGTCGAATAATCAAGAAGATCAAACATGGTCTAGAATTGATAGATTCTTAATTTCTCCGAAGTGGGAAGAATATTTTCCAGAAGTGACATAGAGGAGATTGCCAAGACTTCTGTCAGATCACTTTTCTTTGCTGTTTGGATTGTGGGCGCCTAGAGGAGGGAGCATGTATTTTAATTGGAAACATGTGGTTGAAATATGGTGGTTTTGTTGATCAGGTTAAAACTTGGTGGATATCCTATGAGTTTTCTGGATTATCAAGTTACGATTCGGCTAAAGTTGAAAGCTTTGAAGGTGGATTGAAGAATAGAATGAGAAGTGTTTGGTGATGTAGGGAAGAAAAATAATGAATTATTGGAGGGTATTTGAGATCTAGATTAATTGAAGAGTGTCATTGCTTAGAGGAGGAGGAAAGGGTTAGAAAGAGAGATATGTCAAGAGAGCTGGAGAAAACTCTCATTTTTGAGGAAATGAACTGGAGATAAAAATCACGAGCTTTGTGGCTGAAGGAGGGGACGAAAACACAATTTTTTCACAGGGTGGCCAATTCCCATTGTAAATTCAATCATGTGGAATCTTTCAATATAAATTGTGCAATGTCCAAGAATCATTTGGAGATAAAGGAGCATATAGTACATTTTTAAAACAAATTGTATTTTGAGCAGTGTTCTTGGAGGCCAAGGGTGGATGGTCTATCTTTCCTATCCATTGATGCGGATGTGAGTATTTGGTTAGAAAGAGAGTTTGAGGAGAAGGTGTGGGATGTGGTAAGGGATTTGAATGGAGATAAGGCATCGGGTCCGGATGCTTCACAATGGCTTTCTTTCAGAAGTATTGGGAAATATGGAAAAGGGATCTTATGGCTATGTTTGCGGAATTCCATAATAGATGTTAGTTTGAGAAGATCTTAATGCTATTTTTGTTTCTTTGATTCCAAAGAAGACTTGTGGTGTGGATGTGAAAGATTTTCGCCTTATTAGTTTGGTTGGGGGGGAGGGGGTGTATAAGATTATTTCTAAGGTTCTCGCGAACAAGATTAAGTCAGTATGGGCAAGATTATCTCCAACACATAGAATGCTTTATTGGAGTCGAGAAATTTTGGATTCAATGCTTATTGCTAATGAATGCTTGATAGTCAACTTCGATCAAGAATTTGGGATGCTGTGCAAGCTGGATATGGAAAAGCATATGATCATGTTAATTGGGAATTCTTGCTCTATTGGCTGCAGCGTTGTGGTTTTGGGGAGAAATGAAGGGTTTTTTTAATAGCTCTCGTGGGGTTGCGACAAGGGATTCACTTTCCCTTTATTGTTTGAGGTGGTTATAGAGGCATTGAGTCGGATGTTGATTGCGGCAATGGTACTTTATTTCTTTGCGCGACTTTATTCTATTCTGGTTTGACATGGGAGAGGATGATAGGTTGTTTGGAGTCTCTCCAAGAGGGTCTATTTGAAGTGAAGTCCTTTTTATGAAGTGTCAAATAGACAAGATGACCCTTCATTTCCTTTGAAGAGTATCTGGCTTGTTAAAGCTTCGACGAGGGTGGCATTCTGTGTGGACAGCAGCGTTAGGTAAAAATTTGACGCATGACAATCTGCGAAAGAGGAATGTCGTGGTGATCGAGTGTGCTGTATGTGTAAAAGAGTGAGGAGTCCATTGAACATCAGTTACTTCATTGTGAAGTTACTCACGATCTATGGAGTTATATTCTTATTTATTTGGGGTAGACTGGGTTATGCCGCGTAGGGTGCTGGAATTGTTGACTAGCTGGGGTGCTTCGTTTGGGTGTGGTCCAGCTAAGGAAGTTTGGCGTAGTTCTTTTGTGTTTAATGTGGTGTCTTTGGCGGGAGCGGAATGCGTGACACTTGAAGATGTCGAGACATCGATGTAGAGCTACATAAGTGTTTTCTTAACATGTTATATATTTGGATAGCGACTCATCATAACTTGAGTGTTTTTACCTATGCAGATTTTTTAAATTTATTTTTTGTTCTTTGCTATTAGTGGTTCTCTTGTATACTCCCTATGTATTAGGGTTGCGCCCCTCTGCTGTTTATTAGTGAATTGACATTACTTATAACAAAAAAAAATATTTGGCAGAATAAGGCTTCCTTGATAGTGGCTTTCTTTGCTTGGTTGGCTATCTTAGGGAAGATCCTCACCATGGATAACCTAAGGAAATGACATATCATTGTGGTTGAGTGGTGTTGCACATGTAAGAAGAATGGAGAGTCAATGGACCATCTTCTACTCCATTATGAGATTTCAGGTGCACTTTGGAATACTATCTTCAACAGTGTAGGGCTCGTTTTTCTCTTAATAATAATAATTAAAAAAAAAACAGTGTAGGGCTTGTTTGGATTATGCTTAGAAGGGTGGTAGATCTCTTTGCCTACTAGAGAGTGCCAGGGGTTAGGTTTCAGTTTGGAAGATGATTCTGCTTGCCTAAATGTGGTGTTTATGGAGGGAAAGAAACGATCGTAGCTTTGAGGACAATGAGAGGACCTTAGTGGAATAAATGCTTTATTCTTTAAGACTTTCTTTCTTGGGCTGCTGCCTCATATCATAGTATTTCGAACTTTCATACTTTCTTAGATCTTTTCTTCGCTACTAGTTAGGCTTCTCTCTTATACACTTCCTGTGTATTTAGGTTTCGTCATTGCGCTTTTAATGAATTTCCAATTACTTATTAAAAAAAGAAATCCCAGGCTTCATGGAGATATAATAAGTGTGACCACTGTTTGTGGAGGTATAAGATTCTTGAGGGTGGCTTTCTTCACGTGGATAACATCTTTAGAAAAAATAACTTTTATTTTTATTTTTTATGTTTTTATGAATAAGCTTTAGGAAAAATTCTCACCATTGATAATTTTTGCAAGCATTACATCATAGTGATAGATTGGTGTTCTATGTGCAAAAAAAGTGGAGAAACTCCCGATCACCTCTTTCTTCACTGTGATATTGTAGGAGACTTGTGGAATTTGGTTCTTCAGATGTTTGTAGTAGAGTGGGTTATGCCCAGACAGGTGGTGGAGCTCCTGGCGTGTTGGAAAAGAAGGTTTAGGAGAATGATTTTAATATTGTTTGGAATGTAATCCCTTGTTGAATATGGTGCATTTGGAGAGAAAGGAATGCTCGAAGTTTCAATGATTGTGAGAAGACGAGCTTGGATTTACAACTTTGTTTTCTTAAATCCTCTTTGAGTGGATCTCTGTTAATGCCCTTCTCGATGTCTCTAACTTTGTAGGTTTTTGTGCTCTCTTTTCTTATACTTGATCTTGCTGGGTGTTTCCAACTTCTGACAAGGGTGATGCTTTCAGGTTGACAGGTTTGGTTCAATCTCAGAAGTGGCCGATTGGTTTGGTCTGTCTTCGGAGCTAGTGGTGTGGGATCAGAGAGGCGACGTTTGCAATGGGGAGGATGGAGATTTTCCGTACCCTTTGGGTGTGTTTCCCCCTGCCAGGCTCTTGGATTGGGCTTTGGGTTGCGTTAAGAATGTGTGTCTAGTGGTGGGGGTGTCGTGTGAGGTTTAAGGATACGACTATGGCGCTTCTAACAGCCATTGAAGAGGATCATCCTTGGGAGGTAAAGGGTGTGTGTTCTAAGACTAGAGGTAGAAGGGAGCTTTTGAACTTAGAATGTTCTATAAACTATGACACTGCAGTCGTGTCCTCTAGGTGTGGGAAAGGAAAGGCTCATGTTCTGCAGCGTTGAGCGCTTGTGTGGGTTTTGGGTCAGAGGGTTTTTGGTGTTTTGTGGGTTTCGGTTTGAGCGCTTGCCGGGGTCTTTTTGTTGTTTTGCTTGGGCTTTTGTTATGCTCGTTTTAGTTAGGTGCTTCCTGTGCACTTAGGGGCGCCTTACGCTTTTTATAAATTTTTTATTACTTATATAAAAAAAAAGGTATCCTTATTAGATTACAGGTAATGAGCTTTAACTCAAATAGCACCTCATCCGCTCACAAAAACAGGGTGTAGGATGATGTCATGGGTTCAAGACTCACTGGGTCCATATTTAACCTACCTATAAAAAAGAAAAAGTACCATTATAACACTAGAGTAAGTATGAACCTACAGAATTGCTAGCAAGGTCTTTTCAAGAATAACCCATTTTCTGAAAAATTTCCAAGTATCTTACCTCACTTTTGCATGAGTGTCTTGTAATATTAATAATGTCTATTGGTCCGACTATAAAGTTCCAGTTTACACTACATTCCCTGCAACTAAAGTTTTAAATTAGCCTTTAATTTGATGGACCGTCTAGCTAGAATTAGGAAAGCTTTTGCGTTCTGGGTTGGCACACTTGTTTATTCCACTTGACTATACGCCAGCTGGCTATCATAATGAACTATGCCTGTATACCTTTTTTTGTTAGTTTTCAGGCCGTTCTGTTTTATGATGTAGGCTTAGAGACTGAATGCTGGATCAGCTACTAGAAGGCATATTCTTTAATGCCATTCACAACCCTTTTTGTGACTGTTAATTTTTTTTTGAATTTTAGTTTGATGCTGTACATTATTTTCTTTCCAGTTACAGATCATTCTTCTGTTTATTTAGGTTGGATTTATATGAATTTGATTCTAATTTATTTTTAAACATGGAACCTCAGGTATTTTATTTGTTAAAAGTTGCAACCGTGAAAATTTGGAATTATCTGTACAACAAGGAGTATGGGCAACTCAAAGGAGCAACGAAGCTAAACTAAATGAAGCTTTTGACTCTGCTGAAAATGTGATTTTGATTTTCTCAGTCAACCGGACTCGACATTTCCAGGTAGATTTTGGATTCAGTATCCTACAAGAGATATTTATTCTGTGCACTAGATCTGTGTGGTTCTTGATGATTACATAGCTTACTAGGTTTTACATTCCATCTGGTCATTTGGGATCTCTGTTTTCGTCCGTTCCAAAGTAAATGCAAAGACATATATGTTTTCTCAGGGTTGTGCCAAGATGATATCAAAGAATTGGTGTTCTGTAGGTGGAGGCAACTGGAAATATGCACATGGAACTGCACATTATGGCCGGAATTTCTCTGTTAAATGGTTAAAGGTACATGTTTGTTTCTCAATGGTTACCAATTTATGTCAGACATTTTTCCACAGTTTTCTTTAATATTTCCCCTGGCTTACTTATGAAAAATATTTCCCCTGGCTCAAAAATTATTATGCTGCGAATGATGACAAAAACCATGATCCTGACAAGGTTGCTGTTCATCCTACCAATGCCGCAAGTGTTCTTTAATTTATTGTATTTCTCTTTTCAAATCAATTTGAGTTCCAAAAATTTGGTACGCTCATGTTAGCTTCATTTTGTTTTTCTTTTGTTCCTTGAGATTCATGTTACAAATCAATGCACTTTTTTTGTGAAATGCAATTATGTATTGTACGAGGAGCTTTCAAGATATGTATTACATTGCCAGTTTTAAAAAAAGTTGTTTACCGAGCAGTTTAGTTGGAGGCCTGTGGTGGACGATCTTTCTTTGGATTCTGTTGATGAGGTTGCGACTAGTTGGTTGGAGAGAGATTTTGAGGAAAAGGAGGCGTAGGAGGTTGTGAAAGTAATGAATGGTGATAAGGCGCCGGGACCGGATGCTTTATGGTCATCCAAGCTTGTTGGGTTGTTTTGAAAGAGGACATCATGGTCGTCTTTCATGAGTTCCATGCTAGGGGTAAGTTCAAGAGAAGCCTTAATGCTATGTTCCTCATCCTAATTCCGAAGATTCCAGGGCTGTCGACCCCAAGGATTTTTGGCTGATCATTCTTGTGGGTAGCATCTACAAGATTAATTCTAAGACTCTAGCGAACATGCTTAAGATGGTGTTGGAGAAGATCCTTTCTAAGTCACAAAATGCATTCATCCGAGGTAGGCAGATTCTAGATCCTATTCTTATGGCCAATGAATGCCTTGATAGCAGATTGAAATTTGGAGAACTGAGGGTTATTTGTAAAATGGACTTAGAAAAAGCTTATGATCATACTAATTGGGTGTTCTTGCCGTACATGTTGAGAGGGTGTGGGTGGGTTTTTGGGGGAAATGGTGTTTCATGGATATGTCATTGTCTTTCCTCAGTGCGGTTCTCCTCTTTTGGTGAATGGCTCTCCCACAAGCTTCTTTAGCAGCTTTCTTGGCTTGAGGCAAGTGGACTTTTTATCTCCTTTGCTGTTTGTCATAGTGATGGAGGCGTTGGGTAGGATGATTTCAGCGGCAATGAGTAGAGTTTTGTTGTCTGGTTTCTTTGTGGGGATAGAGACTGATATCTCCAATCTTCTGTTTACTAATGATACCTTACTTTTCTGTGGGGCTAACCCAAACCATCTACGCGATTTACGAAGTTTATTCTTATTATTTGAAGCTGTGTCGGGTTTGAAGGCCAACTTAGCCAAGTCAGAATTGGTTCCTGTGGGATATGTTGAGAATGTGGCTGGGCTGGCTGGAGTTTTGGGTTGTGGGGTTGCGTCTTTGCCCTTGAAGTATCTTTGGCATTCTATAAGGCCAAGCATATATGGGGACACTACGATTGAGAAGATAGAACTTCGATTGGCTTGTTGGAAAATGTTGTATTTGTCTAAGGGTGGTAAGATTACCCTTATCAAGAGCACCCTATCCAACTTACCTACGTACTTCATGTCCCTATTTCCTCTCCCTCAAGTGTAGCAAACTGTATTGATAAGCTCCAATGGATTTCAAGGAGGGGGGCTAGGTGAAGAGTTCAAATATCATCTGGTGAGATGGTTCAAGGTTTGTACACCGATCTCTGAGTGAGGGCGGGGATTAGGAACTTGCTGAGGTTCAATTACACTTGGACTGCTATTGTGTGAAAGATAGTGCCTTCGTGCTTTTTGTAGTGTTTATGGAGGGAAATGAATGATAGAAGTTTTGAAGACCGTGAGAGGACTTTGGGGAAATTAAGTCTATTTTTTTAACACATTATATTTTTGGACAGCTGCTTTTGTTTCTCTTTTGGTGATTAGTCATCATGATTTTTTGTTCTATTTGTCCCTCCTAGTTAGATAGCTTCTCTTGTATACTTTTTGTTTACTTGTGGGCGCTTTATGCTTTTAATGATATTTCGATTACTTATAAGAAAAGAAGATATGTATTGCATTTACCTGAGTTGGTTTTTTTTTTTTTAAGATTTAAGGAAGAGGAAAATTTACGTTGGATGACTGAATTTTTGGCATTTGTTTGAAACTCTATTGGAAATCAATATCCCAATATGAAGACGGGCAATGCTAATAGAGCAGAAAACCAAATAACTCTCATCTTTATAGTTTTATGGACTTGTACAAGTCGGATAGGTAAAAGTTTGTCATGGCTAATTGCAATTTCTTATATGCAGTTATGTGAATTGTCCTTCCACAAAACTCGCCATCTACGGAATCCATTCAATGAGAACTTACCAGTGAAGGTACTATTTTGCGCCTTTTTTTTTGTTCTTAAAGCTGAACTTGTGCTGATAGTCTAGAGTTTTTTGCTATTCTTTTTGTTGCTGCTGTTGTTGATTTGTTCTTTTCCTTCTACTTCTCTTCTTCCTTCTCCTTCTCCTTGCTTTCTTATTGAGCTTGAACTATGGCCAGGCTTGAGCTAGGCCAAACTATTGAGAAAGGTGCATTAACTTGGCTTGAGCCTGGCTCTGCCTAGCCTCACATATTTGGATTTAGTAAATCGATCCTCACCTGCCCTTTAAAGTACACTCATGAAGGCCTACAAACGTATGATACTCACTTACGTGAGCACACACAAAGTCATGTATGTGAGGGATATGCTAGTCTCCCCACCTTGCGTTAGATTTTAGCTTCAGCTTGAATTAAACAGACCAAGCAACCACACTATTTGTATTCTGTTTTTCTTCCCCACCTCCATTTTGCAAGTCCTAAATTCTGCAGATAGTTCTCGTGAAAGGGATTGCAGAAACAGCTCTACAGGAAATAGTATCCAAAACTCTTTCTTGCCCTTATGATATCATTTCTCTTCAGGAATGACAACTGGAGTTTGAAACTGATACTAAGCTAGTAGGTGTTTCTATTGTATACTTTCTGTGTACTTATGGGCGCCTTATGCTTTTAATGGTATTTCGATTACTTGTCAAAAAAGTTGATACTAAAGCCAATGTGGATTTGATTAAACAATTGGGTGGTCTGTTCTAAATTTTAGGACCTCAATGTTATTCAATTAAAAATGCAGGATTTTTACTTCATTATACAACTTTACTTATTAAAAAAAAAAATGCAGGATCTGTGTATAAAAATAGTGAAATTCCCTATAAGCCTTCTGTTTACTTATTTATTTGTTCTTTTTTTTTTCCTATGTGATTTTCATTCTTGATTTACAGAGAGATTAACAACAACATTCTTTTAGAACTCTTCGCAGTACATTTGCCATCAAAAAGATCTTGGCAGATATTTGGTTTTGCATATCACTGAATACGTCAGGAAGAAGGATGGTCTTTGCACAAATTAATGACAATAGGCATCCCCCATTTTCAATCTATAGTTAATACCATGTGAATACAATGTGCAGGGAAGGTAAATTGTATAGGTTGGACACTTGGTATTCACCTGGCACTTCGCCCCTCCATAATGATTGATTTAGAGAGAGATTGATGACAACATTGTCTTAGGACAGGCACAGCATGTTTATGGATAGAAGAGCTCGCAAGATATTTGGTTTTAAATATCTTTGCACAAAGAAAATGTAATGGAAATCCTCATTTGAAATAGCTTGTAAATCTATAGTTAATAGCATCCAAATAAAATGTGGGAGGAAGACAAATTGTCTGGGTTGGACACTTAGTCTTCATCTGGCATTACATGCCTACCCATAATGGTGGATCCTGCGCACTACATTTGCTTTTAAATGTTAAAATTTAAATTTTGGTTATACATTGAAAAGTTCATTTCAGGAAGCAAAAAGCAAAAAAATTCTTTTTAAGTTGAAGCCAATAATTGCTATGAAAAGCAAAATATATACCAATAGAAAGCGAATAAAAATAAATATGCTGATTTTCCAATTGTACTTTCTTGAGAGAAGTTGAGATAATCCATACTGATTTTTTTTTGTGATAATCCTTGAGAGAGCTTCCGTTGACATTT
>JAJPGS010000947.1:0-41470 GCA_028654335.1 Alnus rubra
GCTTATCTACAAGGATTCGTCCTATTACGAGTGGTTATTTATTATTGATATATTTTGGTAAATAAAAGACCACATCATTATGTATTGTCCCATATGGGTTATTGACATGTATCTTTGTGATACTAGCCTATATATATAGGCCCCTCATGTATAGCATTATGTGTGATTCAATATACAGCTTTTCTCTCAACATGGTATCATAGCACAAGTTTGAATCACCCTTATTTTTATGTTTTTTTTTTTTTTTGGTCTCTTCAAGCAATATTCCGGCGCCGCTATACCTCATCGCTCTGTCTTCCTCGGTTTCTTCTTCCAGTCCTTATTTCGAGCTGGTGCATATACCCCTCGAAACCTTGGGACATGACTGTGCCAAGTCGTCGAGAACAACCTGATCAAAGTCTTCACACTCCGCCACCCGGTTTGAAGATTTTGCCACCTAACGCTACTGCCATCCCGCCGCAGCCACTACAGCCGTTCGATCGCTTCGGTTGCCGCTAGATGGATAGATTCAGCTGCATACCTGCTCAGAGCCACCCATAACGTCCCAATCCGACGAAGGACACACCCCTACGCGCCGGTAGAAGCTTTTTGCCTCCTGGTTCACGCTCCCACGCACTGCTCCAGCCGTGTGTGTCTCACATGTGCCATCTTCTTCTGTTGTGCCACGTTAGCCTAGCACAATGTCAGCCTAGTGCCACGTTACCCCTGGTGGCACGTTAGCTCTAGTGCCACGTCAGCACCTGTTGACCGTTGAGTTTGACCACTGCATCAGTTGACAAAGTGTTTCCTACTTATTTTTTAGTTATGATTTCATTTTTCTGGTCTATTTCTGCATTTGACATCTCCAGATGGCACAAAACAAAATCCTTACTCATATTCATGATATATTGGATGGCACCAACTATACTGTTTGGTCCTAATCTATGCGAAGTTTTCTCAAAGGCCGTAAGCTCTGGCTTTATGTGACTGGGATATCCCCAAGCCAACTAAAGTCATTTCCGAAACTGATGACACTTTCCGCACTTGTCTTATTGACTGGGACAGCAAACATCATCAGATTCTTACTTGGTTTCGTAACACCATCATTCCTTCTATTGCTGCATTATTTGGCAACTTTGATGATGCTTAGGGTGCTTGGGATATGCTTGCTTCTCGCAACTCTTCTGTTGATAGTTCTCCGGAGTACTAGCTTATTCTTGATCTCTATCGTCTGAAGCAAGAACCAGATCAAACTATTACTGACTTTTTTGCTCGCATACAATTCTTGTGGGACCAGTTGGCTATTTCTGATCCTGCTTGGAAGGATCCTACCAATGCTCAAATGTATGCTGAACGAAGGGATCGACATCGTCTCTATCAATTTCTGATGGCTCTGCGTGATAATTTTGAGCCTGTTCGTGGGCAACTTTTGGCATCGTGCTCTTCTTCCCACTTTAGACCAGGCTGTCTGTGAGCTTGTTCGAGAGGAGACTAGATTGTCTACTTTGCGCTCTCAGCACATTCCACATACTCATCCAGTTTTAGCTGCTTGCTTCCCTGGTGCTTCATCTTCTTAGACCTAGCACTCTGACATGTTTGGTCGTGGACCTCATTCCAAGAATCGTGACAACACTTATTGTCGCTATTGTCGTCGTCGTGGACATACTATTGACAAATGTTGGCGCAAGGCCAAATCTTCTACATCTGTTGCAGCTGCTATCACTACTGAGAGTGCTCTTTCTCTGGCTGCTCCCTTTGGCAATTCTTCAGGATCTGCTCCCACCTTATCTCCAGCTAACTTTGAGGCAATTATCAACCAGGTCTCGCTCGATTTGGTAATGCATCTTCCTTTGTCCTCTTCGTTTTGCTAGGTAAATCTTCCTTTTGGCTTTTTAATTCTGCATGCTGCAATCACATGACACCTTATGCCTCCTCATTTATCACTTCTGCCCCTCCACCACATACCTCCTTAATTCACACAGCTGATGGCTCTTCTATCACTGTTCAAACCATAGGCACTGTCCATACACCTTCCCTTTCTGTTCCTGATCTTTTGCATGTGCCTAAATTGTCCTTTAACCTTCTATTTGTTGGGCAACTGTGTGAATTGGGTTATAGACTTGTTTTTTACTCTTCTAGTGTATATGTGCGGGATCCTCGGACAGGCCAGATACTTGGGACCGAGCGTAGAGTTGGGCAACTGTTTGAGCTTTCATTCTTACACCTTTCCATCCTTGGTGTCTCTGCTGCTGCCGCTTCATCGCCACCATCTCTTGCTCTTTGGCATTCACATCTTGGTCATGCATCTGTGTCTCGGTACAAGTTATAGCATTTAAAGGTTTATTAGGTTCAGTGTCCAATGGTTCTTTTGATTGTATTTCTTGTTAATTTGAGAAACAACCAGCTTTGCCTTTTAATAATAGTGAGTCTATTGAATCTGCTTCTTTTGATTTAATTCATTCCGATGTTTGGGGGCCTTCCCCTGTCCCTAGTATGAGTGGCTCTCGTTATTTTGTGATTTTTGTTGATGATTTTTCACGTTACACCTTGGTGTTTTTAATGAAATCATGTTATAAATTATTTGATATTTATCGCAATTTTGCAAAAATGGTTGAGACCCAGTTTTCTAAATGCATTAAAGCATTTCGTTCTGATAATGCCTTAGAATATACTCAACATGCTTTTCAAAACATCTTAAAACACTATGGCATTGCTTCTCACTTGTCTTGTCCTGGCACCTCTCAGCAAAACAGGAGAGCTGAACGTAAACTTAGGCACATTCTAGACATTGTTCGTGCTCTTCTCGTTTCCTCTTTGGTTCCTACTCATTTTTGGGGTGAAGCCACTCTCACAGCTGTCTACACTATCAACAGGTTGCCTACACCTATTCTTGCAAATTGCACCCCTCACGAGCAGTTGTTTGGCTCTTCTCCCACTTACCATCAACTTCGTATTTTTTGTTCTGCCTGATTTGTTTTACTCCAACCTCATGAACGCACCAAACTTGAGCCTCGTTTCTCGTTATGTTGCGTTCTTGGGTATGTGGTGAAACAAAAGGGTTATCGGTGTTATGATCCCATGTCACACCGCCTTCACATCTCCCATCATGTGGTCTTCTGGAAGCATAAGTTATTTCACGAAGTAGGAAAGTTTTGCATGCCTTCTTTCCCTCCCTTTACCACACTTCTACCCCTCCCTCTCCTTCTACCACTGGTGATATTTTTTCAGAGTCTTTCTCTCTTGAGCCACAATCATCATATGCTCACGACGCCGCTCCACTTGAGTCTCCAGATTCTGTTCAATCCGAGGCTCCCGCTCATAATTCCCTACTTGAACTTCGCCGATCCACTCGAGTAAAGTCTCTTCCATCCCATCTCTAGGATTTTCATTGCTTTCATGCTTTAGCTGCTTTACATGAACCTCACTTCTATCGTGAGGCTTCCACTAACCCTCTTTGGCAGAATGCGATGAAAGAGAAACTTGACGCTTTACACAAGAATCATACATGGGATCTGGTTGACTGCCCCCAAGGAAGTCTGTTGTTAGGTGTAAGTGGGTCTACAAAATTAAGACTTGTTCTGATGGTACTGTTGACAAATGCAAGGCTCGACTTGTGGCTAGAGGTTTTACTCAGGAGTATGGTGTGGATTATGAGGAGACCTTTGCTCCTGTTGCTTGCCTATCTTCTGTGCGTGCTCTATTGGCAGTTGCAGCCTCTTGACATTGGTCACTTTCTCAAATGGACGTAAAAAATGCATTCCTTAATGGCGATCTCAGTGAGGAAATCTATATGCAGCCACCTCCTGGCCTTTCTTCTTCTCTGAACTAGGTCTGTCGCCTTCGTCAGGCTCTCTATGGCCTAAAGCAGGCTTCTCGGGTATGGTTTGCTAAATTTAGTGCTACTGTCTCTAGTCTTGGCTATTCCATCAGCTCCTATGACTCCGCCTTGTTTATTCGTCTCACAGATCGAGGCATCATTCTTCTTTGTTGTATGTTGATGACATGATTATTGCTGGCGATGATTCCATTGGTATTCTGGAGCTGAAGCAGTTTCTACCGTCCTTCGCATCCTTCGCTACCTCCAGGGGACATTATTTTATGGGCTCCACTTCTCATCTCAATCCCTTCTTCAGTTACATGCTTATACTGATGCAGATCGGGCAGGTGATCCTACAGACTGTCGCTTCATTGCTGGTTATTGTTTCCTACTTGGTACCTCTCTTATTTCTTGGCGCAATAAGAAACAATATGTTGTTGCTCGCTCTAGCACCGAAGCAGAATATCGTACTTTAGCTGACACCACCTCGGAGCTTCTTTGGTTGCAATGGCTTCTACAAGATATGGGTGTCTCTCTCTCCTCAACTACTCCTGTCTATTGTGATAACATAATTGCTATTTAGATTGCCCATAATGATGTTTTTCATGAACGGACCAAACATATTGAGATTGATTGTCACTTTGTCCGTCATCATTTCCTTCAGTGCTCTCTACAACTTCATTCTGTTACATTTCATGATCAATTCGCGGACCTCTTCACAAAGTCTAATCCTCCAGGGCGGTTCCGCGACCTTGTGTCCAACCTCAATAGTCAAGATGGTCTCTCGCACTCCACCTTGAGTTTGAGGGGGGATGTTAGATTATGTTAGATTATATTATGTTATGTATTGTCCCACATGGATTATTGATGCGTATCTCTGTGATTACTAGCCTACATATATAGGCCCCTCATGTACAACATTATGTGTGATTCAATATACAAATTTTCCCTCAACGTTTATAATAAGGTGCTAATTATAAACCTTTTCTTGTGCGCCAGCTAAAGCTGTTATTTTTTTAATGCTATTTTTTGAGTTTGATTGTGACCATTTCCATTTGTATATATACAAAAGTGAGGGACTATTTCATTCCACAAAAAACAGAAATTAACAGCTTTTATTTAGTTATAGATTAAAAATAAAAAATAAACCAAATGATATAGACAGTTCATATATTGAGAAATGAAATAAAAACCATGCATGCATGGTTTATATATATTTTTTCTTCTCTCTTATTTTTTGTTTAATTTTTAAATAATTTTGTATCAAACAAATTTATGGACTTGAAGGAAAGAAACATACGAATATTTTGAAAATAATAAATAATTTTTAGTGGATATATGTTTAAGAGTAAACTAAATATGAAAATCTCACATTCTCGGGAATCCTATCAATTTCCTAATCATTTTCAAACATGAAAATAATAACATCCATTGAAATTCAGATTCCATTGAGGGAAATGTTAGAAAGTTTGAGGTACTGTGGTGTGGAGGCATGGAGGGGCATGGAGCTGTAGTACTGTTTGTGAACCACGTTTAATTCTTTGTCTTTATATTATGTTATAACTTATAACTTATACTTGCTTTGTGTTAATTAATATAAAGCGCATATCCCATATATATTGGAACCAACTCTTCTAATCTTTGCAATAACTAATTAAGGGCTTCAAAAATATTTTGAAATTATTAAGTTCCATTCAATCCGTACCTTAATAGGATGCATCTTTCTACTTTAAAATTTATCTTTTGGCTTACTAGATGAGATGCATAATCTGCATTTTGGATTTTTTTAACATTTTTATATCACCCAATTACAAAAAATACTGATATAACAAAATGTAACCATTTTAATTTGAAAATAATTGTTAAGATTTGAGGGAATCTACACAGTAAATTACCTGGCCTAATTAGAAATTGTGAAAGGATCTTGATTACATATACTTCTAAAAGGTGCTATTATATATAGCACCTTTATCTTTTATTACAAATCCACAATGGCACCACTTCCCCGATTGTTAATTTTTTGCATGACTTTATCCAAAATTAACGAGTCTTTTTCTAAGAGAAAAATCTGTGACCACTTAGGAAATATTCTCAACAGTGAGCAGATGGACTTATTAAATCGATGTAAGCTCATCAATATATTGCATGAAAAACTAATTAAGATTAAGACCTGTTAAGAGGCAATGACCTCAATAGAAGCATAGAAATATTTCAAATGTATCAAATCCCGAGATATTAGGGTTGTACGTTGAAGATATGGATCCGAATATGTTGGGAAGGAATCTCAGAGTCAAAAAATCAATTTTCACCTAATCCGGAACAATGATTAAAATTCCATTTATAAATAAGTGCAAACCACCAAGTATGAGACATGAATTTTTGTTTATAACGACTTGATCTAAATTCTTTTTGAAAGACTAATTTAGTCATCGGAATGGATCCGATTGGTATTCAATAAGCTCTTTTGTTGATATTTATTATTTTATAAAGTAAAAGAACAGACTTTACAAAAGCCTGTGTCCCGTAACAAAAACTGTCCCAAAACGATTTAGAGAGATTTTAAAACCAAAAGACCACGTACGATACGTAGTAAATTGCAAAACCAACAGTCCAACATAGGAAAACGAAAAAGAAAAAGAAAAAGAAAGGCAAAGTCGAAATTTTTCTCCCAGTGATAAGCAACCATGCCCTAGGGCTTGCATTTCTGTTCTTCAATCGCTTGGGTTGAAATATTAAATGTGATGGTGCAATTCATACTCAGAATATTAATACGTTTCTTAAAACCCTTAAACAACTCAACTCTCCCACCTGGAATCCTTGAATAGCTGCTCAGAGTCAATAGCCCCGAGCTCATATCCTCGTTCACATTCGGGTAGGAGATAAGCCGGTCCATGCTAACATCCACCGTAATATTCGTTCTCGCCGTCCGCCTCGGCCCGGCACGCCCGGCCGGCCCTTGGGCCTCTCCGATCACTATGTCGTGGTAATACAAAGTCGTGGTTGTGTTACCGTATACAAATAATAACAGCACGTTTGGATTTCTCACGGACACGTCGGCTGTCAGCGACAAGTTCGTCCCGGGCTTAGGGATGGTTCTGTAGATAAGCTCCACCTTAGTGACCCGGACCACATTTATTTCGACAACAGGGTCTTCGATGTGGAAGACAGTGAACGTCAGGATTATGGCTAGAACTGTTGCGATTAGCATGCAGATTGTGATGCGGCAACAGTATTTGTCGCAATTTGTATGCCGGGATTTTTGTGGGTATGTAGTGGCATCTTCGTTTTCGCTGCTGGAAGGATCGGCGGCCAGGGGTCGTGGACTGCCCTTCTCCTTATGTCCATGGCGGCTCCTGTGCAAGAGGGTGGGAGATGTGTCGTACGTACGTGGGGAATCCTTCTTTACAGCTTTTTTTTTGTTTTGTGCTTTAATTTGTAATTTTATAGAGAGGAAAGGGAGGAGCGGAAAACAAGGGACGTGGCTAATTGTTTTATCTAATAATATTCCATAAAGTAGTCTTATTAATTATCACCATATATATATATATATATATATATATATATATAACAAACAATTCAAGTTTGTACGTATTTGGTGCCAGGATCTCTCTCTCTACTGATATTAAACTCTTCACCCTTCTGATTCATTCTATATAATTTAAGTGGAATTAAAATCAATAAGTTTAGTTATATCTCAGCATAAATGAAGTTGGTCCTCCATTCATCCATAAAATACGTACCATGGTCCTTTACTTATTTACATATTCCTAAAGAGAGACGGTCCTTACTTAGAGCATTCATAACAGCTTCTCTAAAGGGGGTCTATTTCTTAAGTTTTAGGAATTTTTTTAAGAAAGTTATAAAAACTCCTCCACAACAGTTTTCCTAAAATTTTTGTTTTCCTGAAAAATGCATTTGGAAGTACTATTCACTTCCCATTCAATTGTTTATTCACAAAATATATTATCTTTCTCATACTTTATTTTTCTTTCCTACTTTTAATTAAAGTAAAGGTAAAAAATATATTATCTCTCTCCTACTTTATCTTCTTTTTCCCACTTTTAATTAAAGTAAAAGTAAAATAAAATAAAATAATAGTAATAATAATAATATAGGATAAAATGAAGGGAACGCGGGGTGTTTTTTTTTAAGGGAAAAAAAAACGGTTTTGTTCCCTACATGTAGAGAAAATGGTTGAAATGCTAAGAGCACTAGCAGCAGCTTCCCAACCATTTTCCCTATTTTAGGGAAAATTTAGGGAACCAAATCACTTTTTTTTTTCCCTATACAAAAACATCTCACAGCAACTTCCCTTTATCTTTCCCTATATATTAAAATATTATTTTTAGTTTTTATTCATTTATCGTCCACCTACATTATCTAAACACTGTGGATCATCTCCGCCCCACCACCCCCTGCTTCACCTTCTTCACAATCTTCCCCGTCGCAGCGCTGCAACCTCAACCTTCTCAACCCCGCTCCCTTTCCCACCACCATCGCCGTCATCTTCCATTCTCTTAGGCTTTTCCTTGAACACCATCTGCTAAGTCTCCCTGTTCCTCACGCCCATGGGTGACATGGCGCCAAGCTTTGCACCCTTGTTCTGGATCTTAACAATGCTCCGAAGGCTTGATAGAAGAATCATTGACATAGTACCAGCTATGGTTTTCATTGTAGCAGGACCTTTACCCATTTTTAGCTGATCCAAACTTTTTATCACGAGCTCTCTCAATGGCCCAATCTTGATCAATAGAAGGAATGCCACAACACCCTTAGCAAACAAAACCAAGAAAAACAATTGAATCATTTCTCTGCTTCAACGAAGTAATGCACACCTCGCTGAAATTTTGGAAAAGCCTTGAATTTCCCTTATAATGCCAATTAATCTTCATACGAAAATATAAAATCCCACCCCAGAAAACCAGCCGTATATTTCAAATCCATAGATTCATAGACTCATCGGTAAATAGAAGGAAAGAAGCTTCCTTGCAGAGACCTGTTTGTTATTTCTATTGCTGCCACTGTGTGAGAAAGAGAATCAAAGAAAGGAAGACGAGGAAGAAGAACGAAAAAGAAAGAGAAATGACGCGTGAAGGAGAGAGAGTCAGACAGAGAATTTTTTTTTTATTAAAATATTGGATTGGGTAGCTACAGTGCTACCCAATGTATTGGGTAGCACTGTAGCTACCCAACGATGAAGCCCTACAATAGGGTAACTGCTGTGGCTTAGTTTTCTGTAATTTTTTTCAAATTTTCCCTATTTTAGGGAATAGAACCACTTATAGGGCATCTGCTACTAGTGCTCTAACAACTTCCCAATCATTTCCCCTAAATGTAGGGAACAATACTACTTTTTTTTTCCTAAAAAAAAAAAAAAACATTCACAGCAGCTTTCCTTTATTTTTCCCTATATCATTAAAATATTAATTTTTACTTTTTCCTTTTCCTTTTTTATTCATTTCTTTTCTTCTCTCTCTCTCTCTTTCCCTCTCTCGTCTTCTCCGTCCTCACACCCAGACTCTGTCACACCAAAACCATCATCAACCCACTCGCATCTCTGTCGTCCACGCAACTGAGCCATCCACCAAGCCGTCCGTTGCGGGTATGGTTTTGCACTTTTAGGTTTGGGTTTTTCGACACCGGAAGCGTTCGGCTTCTCGTCTGCTCCTTTTCTGCTCCGTCCAGTACGGCTGCTGCGGTTGATTCTGGGGGTTCCGCAAGTCCCACGTTCAAGGCTGGTTCGATTTCGGTAGGGTCTGGGCTAGTTTCGGTGGAGGCTTCTCGTTCAGCTTCTTCTTCGGCTTTTTTCGGTGTCCTTCCAGGGGTAGCAGCGCTGGCTGTTAGACCGGATGTCCCTGCCTTGGTGAGAATAGCTCCAGGTGGGGATTCTCCTCTGTCTGAGGCCAACTCTAGGTTGCTGGAGCTGGGAGTAGCCTTGGCGGAGGCGGCCGAGCCGTGTTTGGGGTTTCTACAGAGGGAGAGTTTCTCGACAGAGATAATTGAGAGCATTTCGCTGGAAGATCTCCAGCCTACGGTAAAGATCTATGTGGACAGGCTCCAATCTACGTTTATCTGGCAGGGTTGAATAGTTTTCATGGAAGAAGTCGAAGACGGAAGAAGACGAAGCAAGTCAGCAACCCTTGTTGAGAACTGTGGGAGGAGAGAGAATATATTTTTATGAATATAATAAACCATGGGAACGCTACAGTGCTTCCCAATGCATTGGGAAGTACTATAGCTTTCTCAAGGAACAGAAAATTATAGGGAAGCTGCTGTGGATGGCTTTTTGTGACTTTCTTAAAAAATTTCCTAAAATTTAGGGAACAGAACCCCTATAGGGAAGCTGCTGTAAATGTTCTTAAAGAGTTATCATGCATATATGTATCCTTTCTTGAAAGTTTTTTCGATGTAAAACGTTTTTTCAATTTTCCGATATTTGGTATGACTGAAAATTATTATCAAATCAAAAACATTTTTAGTTGACAAGGAAAATCTTTTGTAATTTTCCTAAAATGGTTTCACTTTTTTAATATCGTAAATCATTTTTTGAGCTTAAGCTTCTCATTCTTGCACACACCCTCTCTCGCCATTCATCCTCTATTGCAGCTGACATTCGCCGTCGAAGTTCATCAGAATCTATAACTAGTCGCTCAAGTTCGTCGAAATCTGCCACCGAAAGTTGCAAGAATCCTCTATTAGTGTTCATCAATCGACGTTGTCAAAAGTTACTAGTTGTTTTTCGCCATTATTGATTTTCCGTACAAGTCAAATCCTGAAAATATTTTTTCAAAAAATTATTCTGAAACATAATTTTTATTTAAAATATCTTCCAACAAAAAACATTTTACATTGAAACAAACATAGCCTAAGACTAACTATTAGCCACATTCAACAACTTTTGTGTGCACTTTGATCATTAACCAAATAGCTCAAATTAGTACTCTTTGATAATTTCGTCATTTCGTGGCATCTCGCAATATCATTACCATCGTCATATATAAGTCATAACCATTTTCTAGTTTTTCTATCTTACTTGAAGAGCAAGGTTGGTTGACTTCTCAAAGGACCATGCATCCCACGCCATTAATGATAATTGGATGCACGATTACACCTTTAACTATAAAGATAGTTGAAATTATTTGTATATTCCAAGTCAATCGATCAAAGGGTATAACTTTGATTTGATTAAGTGTTCAAATTCTGACGAGCAGCAAACTTAATTTGCTGGTCAACTCAAGTTAAACACATGCATATATATATATATGATCACCAGCTAGCCTTGCCTTTGTTGGTGTACTTAACAAAGGACAGAAAGCTTCTGATCGATCTCGATCAGTCCAACGACCTTTTCCAAATTCACGATTAATATATCAGGGCTAAAGCATTGACTTTGCTGATCAACTCAAGTTGATTAGTCTTAAACCCAAAGATAAACATTAGTCGAGTATGATGCATGCGGCACACCTTATTAGTATTTAATTTTATATCTAATTTAATTTTTAAGAGTCAATGTTATTAAGTAGCACTGTTGCCTGAAATTATTTTGAGTAATTCAATAATAGGCATTGCCATGTTAGGTAAGTCAATTAATACAATTATGTTGAGCAAATTAATAAATGTGTTAAATGCCTCATAGGTACATCACTATTGTGGCCAGGTACACGTGGTTACGCTTGGATTAAAAAGCGACATCGATGTCAAAAAGTACGTGTCATAAATGGTATATGTCTTTAATGAAAATGAAGTTGATACTTTCGTTTAAATTTCATCAATTTTTTAAACGGCAGAAATAAATAGAATAATTTAGCAAGAAAATATTGGGTGTGGTTGACCACTCCCATTTTGGTCAAGGGTGGCTCGAGCCTCCCCCTATTGCTAATCGGGGGTGGTCGAACCATCCCCAAGGCCAAAAATAGAGGTAGTTCGGCCACCTCCAAAAGATGAAAGAATTTTTTTTTTAATTTTTTTTTTTTAGGGTTGACCCTTGACCATCCTCAAGGGCCATGAGGGTGTCTAAACCACCCTCAGACCCGCTGGTCTGGAGTGGCCAAACCCACCCCAGGCCAAACAGGGGTGGTTTCGACCACACCCCTTTTTGGCCATGGGGTGGCCAGCCACCCTCATTTTGCCCTGGGGGTGGTTCGGCCACCCCCTGGCTAGCCATAGAAGGTGGCTCAAGCCACACCTTAGCCAAAATGGGGGGTAGCCAATCACCTTTAATATCTTATTATTATTTTGTATTTTTAATAATCCTACGTGACATTGAAACCCTAAGTATCACATGTGATACATATGCCACATGAGATGATAATCCGAATTGGACAAAATCTCTACAAGTTGGGACAGGTGTCAGCATTTTAGTAGGGTAGCGTGGCCTACCGTTAAAAATTTGGATGAAATCTACATGGACGTATCAGCTGAGTTTTTTCATTAAAGGCAAGTTTCAGCCGTTACACTTTTAAAAACCGAAGCGGCTTTTAAACTGTGGATGTTTAAAGTCAAAGTCTATTTAAACATCCATTAATTCACTACACACAAAAAAATAGTTTTTCCCCACTTGCAGTTCGCCACGTATACGGTCACTGTACACGTGGCGAACTGTTGGCCACGTGCAAGTGGCCATGTAAATACACGTGGTGGATCTGGTTGACACTAACTGCACAGTTGGCCACGTGTATTTTAATACACGTGTCCAAGTGGCCACGTGTATTAAAATACGCGCGGTCAATTGTTCGCCACGTCTAAAATACACGTGGCCACTTGTTCGCCACATTTATTTTAGACGTGGCGAACATGGCCGCGTGTATTATACACGTGGCCAATGTTAAATTTATTTTTTAATATTTAATTCTGTTTTTTAATTTCTTTTTATTTAATATATATATATATATATATATATTTTTATTTTTTTTTGGTAGAATTCTCCAAATTTATTTTATCCAAAAATATCACAAAATCAAATTACACAAATTAATCAAAACAACAATATTTAAAAATTTGAATACCATGTACTAATAAATGTATTCGTTACTAACAACAAATACTTACACAACAATATCAACAAATTTGAAAATCTTGATCTAATAAAATTATTCGTTACTAACAAAAAAAAAATACACAAAATATCTACAAATCTGGAGGACGTCGCTGCGGATCACGAGGTGCAGTCCCGGGCGTGAACTCGCCAACCGGCGATTGTCCCGCAAGAGATGGTGTAACGGGCGATGGAGTCCCGAGAGGGGATTGTTGGCTCAGCAATTGTCCAACAGGCGACAACGGACCAACCGTTGTCGCATTACCTGCAAGTAATAAAAATAATTAACCTATATAATATTGAGAAGTGCTATACGTGCGTCAAGAGTCCGGCTGGAGTCCGGATCTTGACCCACGTGGCACCTTTTCTTTTCTTTTTTTTTTTCTTTTTTAATTAAAAAAAAATCCAAAAATCAACGTTGAAAGGGCTGGAGTCCGGTTCAGAGCACATACCAAAATTTTCCCCCATTCCCAAATCTCACCGTCTCCCGCCACCGTCCCCTCCCCCACCGACCGCCCAACGACCGGCGCCCTCTGACCCGCACCGTCCCTCGGCCAGCTCTCTCTCTCTCTCTCTCTCTCTCTCTCTCTCTCTCTCTCTCTCTCTCTCTCTCTCTCTCTCTCTCTCTCTCTCTCACCTAGTAGACCGGCGGCCAACGACCGACCGACCCTCGCCCAGATCTCTCTCTCTCGGACCCAGCAAACCCGAGCGCTGCCCACGAGCACAGCGAATCTTCGACCAGAGCCGACCACTCTCGACGGTTACTCTCTCTCTCTCTCTCTCTCTCTCTCTCTCTCTCTCTCGTTTCTATTTCAGCTTCCTTTCTATGTCGTTGCAGACCCAAATCCAGGAGCTCGTCGTTCTCTCATTCTCTCTCTGCAAATCACGCGCAAGCAGCGTAACTGCAGGGGAAAATTTTTTCAGGTAAACTCTTTCTCCCCCTTTCCTCTCGCTTGAGTGAGTTCTGACACATGCACTTCACTTCCTCACTTTGATGTTGGTAGATGCTGGGTTGATGGGTTGGGCTGGGTTAGCCTCTGGATTATCAATTCATAATTTTAGTCTAAGAAAGTCTGTTTTTTTTGTTGGATACTCTAATGCTGTAAATTTCCCTGTATTGTTGGTTTATTTAGTTTGAAAAGATAATGTATTTCTCAGATTCCTGCATTCCTCCGCATCTTTTAGCTTCACCCCTCTGGAGTTTTGGGAGCCGGCCGAGGGACGCTTCAGGTCAGAGGGCGCCGGTCGTTGGGTCAGAGAGCGCCGGTCGTTGGGCGGTCGGTGGGCGCCGGTCGTTGGGCGGTCGGTGGGCGCCGGTCGTTGGGCGGTCGTTGAGTGGTCGGTAGGCACCGGTCCGTCGTTTGGAGAGAGAGAGAGAGAGACAGCGAGCTGGGAGCCGGCCGAGGGACGGTGCGGGTCAGAGGTCGCCGGTTGTTGGGCGGTCAGTGGGGGAGGGGACGGTGGCGGGAGAGGGTGAGATTTGGGAATGGAGGGAAAATTTGGAGTGAGACGACTGAACCGACGTACGAGACTTTTCTTCTCTTATTTTTGAATTTTTTTTTTAAATAAAAAAATAATAATAATATGTGCCACGTGGGTCAAGAGCCGGACTCTTGACGCACGTATAACACTTCTCTATAATATTATATGCAAATTTAAACAAGTAATGAGAACAAATTAAAAATAAACCTAAGTGCATGCATAATATGAACCATACCTATAGGCACACTACTAACAGACGACGTACTACCTACGTGTGCAGGTGAAGACTGCTGAGCACCAGGGCATACGAACGATAATCTTGTAGAGGACATGAAGGCCTCAAACTGTCGCATGCGCTGCTCCATAGCATCAAACTGTTATATGCGCTGCTCCATGCTGTCAGCCCGCTCTCTCTCGGCCCGCACTATGCCCTCCAACCCGTCATTCCTCTCTCTCTCGGCCCGTAACATGATATCCATCTCCGCAATTTTCTGGGCAGCCCAATCCTGAGACGTGCCCTCGGCCGGTCCCCCTCGTGTGCGGGCCCTATACGAGAAACAAGTCCCGCGAACAGGAGTATCGTTCGGCCCAACCTGCCGAACCCTACCCGCATAGGGTTTAGGGTTTAGGGTTTTAAGGGTTTAGGGTTTTAACCTTTTTTTAGGGTTTAGGGTTTTTGGTTTTTTTTTTTTCGGGTTTAGGTTTTTATGGTTTAGTTTTTAGGGTTAGGGTTTAGGGTTTAACTAAAATAAAAAAGTAATAATAATAATAAAAAAAAGGATCTCTCTCTTTTTTCTTTTTTCTTTTTTCTTTTTAATATTATTCTTCCTTTTTTTAGGGTTTAGGGTTTTTGGTTTTTTTTTTTTTTAGGGTTTAGGGTTTAGGTTTTTAGGGTTTCGGTTTGAAGGTTAGGGTTTAGGTTTTTAGGGTTTAGGGTTTTGGTTTTAAGGTTAGGGTTTAGGGTTTTATGGTTTAGGGTTTATGGTTAGGGTTTAACTAAAATAAAAAAATAATTAAAAAAAAAATCTTTTTTTTTTTCTTTTTTTCTTTTCTTATATTATTCTTTCTTGTTTTAGGGTTTAGGGTTTAGGGTTTTTGTTTTTTCTTTAGGGTTTAGGATTTAGGTTTTAATGTTTGTAGGGTTTACGGTTTTTAGGGTGTACGGTTTTAGGGTTAGGGTTTAGGGTTTATAGTTTTTGCTTGTTTTTTAGAGTTTAAAGTTTAGGGGTTTGGTTTTGAGATTAGAGTATAGGGATTTTTGCTTTAGTTTTGATTTAGGGTTTAGGGTTTATTGTTTAGACCTTTGTTATAAATTGAATAATAAAATATATTATTGTAAATGGTAGACGGTGGCCAAATTTATTTTTCTGTATCTATCCAATAATTGTTGGATACGATCATTTTATTATAAAATGATGGCGAGTTTGCTTTGAAATGTTTTGGCCACCTTTGGAAAAAAAAATTACCTGAAAATGAACAATTAAACTTTTTTTTTTTTGTTCTTAAAAAAAAAATTGTTGAAATAGTACCGCATACTTATTTATATTTTATTGGTTTGCGTCATTGATTTTATGATGAAGTTAATAAAATAATGGCGAGATTGTTTTTTCTGTTCAAATGTTTTAGCATAAATTGCCAAAAATAATAATCGCAACACAAATTCGTAGTACAGTAAAACATATCACAAAAAAAAAAATAACACAACTGTACGAATATTTTCCATGCATAACGACCAACCACATCAAAACACATAAAATTACACAACAATAGATATACAAACCCAACAAAATCAACAGCATTGCATGGACCATTATTAATTGCTAAATCCACAATTATTATATGAAACTATTAAAACAATTAGGAACAGATTTTAAACAAATTAATTTAAATGCACCAAGTTTATTATAGCCAAAAATAAAGAAAAAAAAAAATGTCAAAATTACTCACAATTTATGCACAAATATTTTTTGGGGTGTATTTTATGCTCCTTAGCCAAATTGTACCTGCATTAAAACAATACATAAATATTAGTCCCAAAACAATATCTCCCACTATTGCTACTGTGGCTACTGCACAGTAGCGACCTGTAACGTACAAGGCAGAGAGAGAGACACACAGACCGGGAGAGTGGTGGTCACCGGTTTAGGGTTCCGGCCGGCGAGGTTTCAGAGAGAGAGAGAGAGAGATGTAGAGAGAGATAGAGACAGAGAGACGGAGGTGATCCCCAAAGAGATCTTTAGAGAGAGAGAGGTCCGGACGGCCGTTTAGGGTTCCTACCTGTGGTTCGGTTAGAGAGAGAGAGAGAGCTAGAGAGAGAGAGAGACAGAGAGACAGAGAGGGAGATAGGTTGGTGCACGCGTGGTGCTGTGACGGCCGGAGAGGGAGCTGGCCGGAGAAGACAGCGGAGGGGCGATGATCGGTGCGGACGTGCGTGACGAAGACGGAGAGGGAGAGAGAGAGAGAGAGAGAGAGAGAGAGGGTCTGAGAGAGTGATCGAGAGTGAGCTGAGGGAGATAAATGGGTAGCTTCCTCCGGAAGCTACCCATTTATTTATTTATTTATTTTGTAATTTTTATTTAAAAAATTGGCCAGGTGGCGCGCGGGAATCGTCCCGCCCAGGTCACCTGGCCAATTAGAGACGTGTATCAGTATACACGTCTCTAAATTGGCGACGTGTATACTAATACACGTCGCCATTTGTTTTTTTTTTTTTGAAAAACGAAAAATTATATATATATATATATATATATATATATATATATATATATATTTGTATTTGTAAACGTAAACACAAACACAAACCCTAACCCGACCCTAAGTGTATGTAATATATATAGTGTTAAACCCTAAGCCCTAAAACAAATATGTTTTAAGGTTTATGTAAACTCTAACACATAAAATTAAACCCTAAACGAGAACCCTAAAACTAAATCTTAAACCTTAAGTCTAGGTATATATATATATAGATATACTGTGTATATAAATTTCTTGACTTGAATACTGTATAATATTCTATATAAATGATATATTTCATATATATATATATATATATATATATATATATAGGTCCTATATATATATATAGGTCCTATATATATATATAGGGTTAGGGTTTTATTAGATTAGTATTCCATTAACGCAAAACCTAATTAGAGTTATGGTTTACTTATAAGTATACCATATATATGTAAAGTACTCAACACGTAAAACGTAAATATACTATAAACATATTGCACATAGCCCATAAACTCTAACCCTATGTCTATATACTATATATAGCCATAAACCCTAACCCTAAGTGTATGTACTTTGTTATGTTGCATTTTTTCCTTAACACTAAGTGTATATACCTATTATATATATTTATAAACCCTAACCCTAAGTGTATATACTATATATATCTATAAACTCTAACCCTAAGTGTATATACTGTATATAGCTATATAAGTATACTATATATATATATATAGCCATAAACCCCAATGTTAGGGTATATACAAGTCGTTATAAATGTATATAGTTTCGGCACGCCGTTTACATGCATGCATGCATATATTATATATATGTATATAGTATTATGGATATGATTTTTAACTTTGTTATGTTGCATTTTATTTTTTTTCTTAACGTAGATGGTTTACAAAACCAAACCTTAATTTGGTGTTATAATATATATACCAAACCTTTTTTTTTTATGCTTACAATTTGATAAAATTCATAAATCAACATTATGGGACTTGAGCTGGTGACAAATACCGTTTTCACCCCCGTGGAGTGAGTTAGTCACAGTTCGACCAACTTTTGAACATTGAACTGAATCAAATGATAGAGGCATGCAGAATTATATTTGTATAATGTATGCTATAATGATCGGGACCACAAGGCCAACACATTGAGATGGATGTTCTATTTGACAAGTTTGGCTTCTTTGCAGGTGTAAATGAAGTACACATCATGGTAACTAACTTCGGGGAAAAAAATGAGAGGTATATCATTAAAAAATGATATATTAAAAAAATAAATTATAATTCGATATAATTTAAATTATATATATATATATATATATATAATTGATGTAAATACAAATACAAACCCATGCAACCCTAAGTGTATGTACTGTACACATTGCTAAACCCTAAGCCATAAAACTAAACCGTAAACTATAAATTAAAACTAAATCCTAACCCTAAATTTAAAGTCTACCACTAAGTATATATATATATACTATACTAAACTCTGACCATAAAATTGAACCCTAAAACCCATAACCTTAAGTGTATATATTATATGTAAGCCATAAACCCTAACCTTAACCCTAATCTTAAGTGTATGTACTATATATAGCTATAAACCCTAACCTTAAATATATATACTATATATATAGTTATAAACCCTAACTTTAGGATCAAATGATAGTTCGACCAAGTTTTGAACATTGAACTGGATCAAATGATAGAGGCATGCAAATTTATACTTGTGTAAGGTATGCTATAATGATCGGGACCACAAGGCCAACACATTCAGATGGATGTTCTATTTGACAAGTTTGGCTTCTCTGCATGTGTTATTTGTAATACGCAAATACGAACCCTAACCCTAAGAGTATGTACTACACATACAATAAATTAAGTCCTAACGCATAAACCATATTTAAGAAACTCAACATGCATGTAAACCCTAAAACATAACCATAAGTACAATACATACTATATATAATTATAAACCATAACTAAATATAGCACAGATCTAAGGTTGGGGTATATAATAAGAATTTTTTTAGAAAAATAAATTCAAAAAAATTTAAATACAAGTATTTATTTGAATACTGTACAAAACTAATTAGTTTATAAACTCTAATTTGGTATAGTATACATAGTATACATAGTAATATTATCATGTGTAGTACATACTATTTGTTTGTTTTTTTTTTTTAAAAAAAAAAAAAAAGAATTCCAAATTTTTTTTAAAAAAAAACACCAGTTGGCCACGTGGCGTACTTACACGTGGCCAACAGAAGGCCATGTGTCCAATTCGTACACGTGGCCAGATGGGCACGTGTATTAAATCCACGTGGCCAAATTCAGCCACGTGGATTGGCCACGTTGATAAAATACACGTGGCCAGATGGTCACGTGTATTCATACACGTGGCCAATTGTTTTTACGCCACAGATGGCCACGTGGCGATTTGCGGAGTTTTTTGTAGTGATTGTACTTCAATGGAAAAAGACTTTTGATAAAATAAAATTACGTGAAAGTGATTTTCTTTCTCCTACTTCTCTTCTCCCCTATTTTCTCTATTTCTCTCCCCAACTTCTTCTCTTCTCTCTTTCTCGGCTCTTCTCTTAATTTCTAGCTTATTCTATCTTCTTTATCTCTAGTCTTTTAACTTTTTTATTTCTCTTAATTTGCCCTAGTTTCACAATTTATTGTTGTGATCAGGCGTTTGTCCTTCATCGAGTAGTAGCTTGATTATCTATAAACAAACACAAACACAGGTGTTTGTTCTGCATCGAGGAGCATAAAATAAAACATCCGGCCAAAAACTTCCAAGCTTCAATTTGTCTAACGAAGTAGAACTTATTGCATGACTAGAGGTAAGAGGCTGCTGTGGTAGACACATGCATGCAGACGGAATGGAGATTTCTCATCGGGGGTCATAATTATATGAATAAGGGGTTAAACTTAATTTTAATAAGGGTCGACCCTAATTTTTACGTCCATATATATATATATATATATATATATATATATATATATAAAGAAAAAAAAAATTCAAAACTTGAGGCCGGGCTAGCTGTGACCCTCCAGCCCCTGGTTCTGTCCCTAGTGGTAGATGATCCACCTTGATTTTTGTTTTTTTAAATGTATTTAAATACTTTGCTCATCAAAATGACGCAAATTTTATAAGCATGAATTCTCTATTAACTAAAAAGTTTTATTAGATCTAATACATATATATCATTTACTTGATTTTTTTTATGCAATGACGTTGACATATACCGTAACATGGTATATTTGGTGATTTAACCTTAATTGTATCAGAATACAAAATATTAAGTTTGAATATTATATCTGTCATTTATCCTGATTTCAATTAAAATAGTTTATATGTTATCTAGTCTCACACTTAAGGGTCGGGAGTGTTAAATATTAATAAAATTATTAAATTCATTATTTCTTACCACCTTAAACTTTTAAACCGGTTATTTAACCTTAAGCCAAACTAGATGCTTGTGGCTTATAAGAATCAGATCCATACTATCCAGTCACAGTACATTAAAAATGTGAGACTATTCCAAGCAGGGGCGGAGGCAGGGGGGGTCGAGAGGGGTCAAATGCCCCCCCTCACCTCCTAAAATTTTCCCCTACTCTTGGAATTTTTTTTTGGAAAGTCCTAATTGCCCACCCTCAAAAACTCATAAGAGGCAAATATTTTTCAAGAGGAACGAGTTTCATGAGCCACACTACGTTCTGCCATTTTTTTCACTGATTTATAACCTAAAACCAGTCACTAGCAGCTGCCACAGGTTGATGAAGATAGGTTGAAGACGCATTTTTTTCCTTTTGATAAAACGTATCGTTTTGTTAAATAAACAAAACGTTCGTTTGGAGGATACCGGACACGTCTATGGACTAAAGATAATCCAGGCTTCCAGCTATGCCCGGTCCAAAAACGTGGCCCATAAGTGCTAAAAGCTGAACCATGATGTTGATGGTTTCCAGCTTTTCATACTTTTTTGTTCTTTTTTTTTTTTTTTTGGTAATAAGGTAATAAGCTTTTCATAATTTTCTTCTAAAACGATTATAAAGTAACAATTTAACCTTCTTTTTTTTCTTTCTTTTTTTAAGCCTTATTATTATTATTATTATTTTATTTTTTATTTAAAAAAAAATGCCTTAGGCCTGCCTACTTATTAGGATTGGTTAGATGGGAGTCATGATACTTGCGTCTATGTTGACAAATTAATTTTTTTTTAATAAAATTAAGACTTAACTTAACCAACTTTTTTTATGTAGTCGAACGGGAGATCAATAGATAAATGATTGTCTGGTTACGTATATTGAGAATGATATATTTAAGATTATCAGCAATGAAAAAAAATTATATAGCGATTTCAAAGTAGGAAGACTCGTCGATGACAACTGAATAAATAAACACTAGGTGTGACAAAATAAATTGTAAGTTACATTTATATATTTTAAGCGATAATTAAATTTTATTGAATTATTTATTTATTGTCTTAGTTATATTTTTTTTTAATTTTTTAATTTATTTTTTATTAACTTTAATTTTTTTCTCTATTTATCAAAATGAAAAAAAAAAAAAAATTTATTGACCCCCCTCAACTAAAAGTCTGGCTCCGCCACTGATTCCAAGGAAAAAAAAAGAAGAGAAAAATAATAAAGGAAAAGATTGGCTTGCTCTTTCCCCTCCTATTGGGAGGTATGAAAGATGGGTACTTTTTTAATGTTATGGGAAAAGATTAAAGGCAGTTGGGAACAATTTGTTGAAAAGTATGTGTTGGGACAGCGGTTTTAGTTCGGTGTGAAGATACATTTTTTCGATGTTTTTTTACGCTCCCATGATTATTACAAAACAAATAAAATTAAGAGATTCTTTCATGAGTCTCACTCCGATGCCTAAATTAGTTTTTGAAAGAAAAATCTACTTTATGCATAAAATATTCAGTCTGTTTTTATACCTGGTATAGAGGCTTATTATAGGCTAAGATGTAGAGGTCGACTTGAATTAGATTTTTTGCTCCTTCTTGACCTAGGAGTGTTGTCGGAGTATCATTTGGACTTGGATTCCTTAATAGACACAGGATCTAGTTTGGATCTTTAGAGTGATTTCGAATCTTCAGGGATTCTCGGATCTTTATGGATTAGATTTAGACTAGGAGTCCTATGCCAATTCTACTAGGAATAGGACTGTTGACTGAATTCTTCAATGGGTTCTAATTGGACCAGGATTGTGACTCCTACCTCAATTCAACTTGGAGTATGGTTCTAATCCGGATTTCCTGTGATGAGGTTGATACCTGAGTTCCCGAGACATGCTCGTCGTGGGCCTTAGCTGACTAAGACCTAAGTTCTTTGTACATGCTTGTCCCGAACCTTAGCTGAAAAAGACCTGAGTTCCTCAGACATGCTTGTCCCATGTATTGGCTGAATGAGACTTGAGTTGACTCTTGGTCCCGGAATGTCTGCATTCCCAAGACTCAATCAGAATGTACCTCATGTTGTGTATTCTTGAAAATAGCTTTTCTGGGGAGGACTAGTTTGAGTGTCTATCTCCCAAGAGTCCTGCTGTCTCGACTTTAAGGTCGCCAATTCTCCTTGGGTTGGTACTAACTTGAAGGCCCATGATTCTTCAGATGGGCCGGCCTTAGTGTAATTATTCCCAACATTAATTATGCATGCATGACTTTAATTTGAATGCTTCTTGTGAAAAGTTTCTTGAGAAATTACTAAATGCTAGTAAATGAACCTTAATATACCCACGATCCATATATTTCCAAAAGTTGTATTTCTTGCATATGTAACTTAAATAACCAAGAGTTGTATTTCTTGGTTGGTTATAATAAATAACCCATGTGATGGAAGTTAAACAACTGATTATTCAATCCATCATTTTATAATTTAAAATTCCGAATCTCTCAATTATCTCATCTTTCGATCTCACTCAAATAGAATTTAGGTTGTGGCATATGTATTTTGTTATTGTAATATATAAAACACTACCGTTTGCGTTCTTTCAATTCTAGACGCGAGAGGCATTATATTACAATGTAGATCATTTACAAAAAATTATGGTTCGTACGTAAGTTTTCAAGAAAAGGTACATACCATATAACTCTATGTTTTTATGGTTGTTTTTCCAACACGTACAAAAGGTATCATATTTTGCACAACATTTTGAATGAATCTTTCCAACCACCTGGGTCTACGTCGGACCACGTACAACAAAATGACACAAAGTTGGCTTGGTAAAGAGACAATTTTGCTGTAAAAAATAAAATAAAATTGAGAGATCGATGCGAAATATCGATCCCCATTAATAAGCTAGTGATGTTAATTAGTTCTGATGCTCGTGGCCATCAAAATTATTCATATTCATAATTACAAATCCAATGTTCTCTCCTTTTTCCTTTTCGCCTTTTTAATTGTTGTTAGTTTTGAATAATGTTATCGGTTCTTCGTACCAATTTATGACATTAATTTTGTTCTTGTTTTATTTTTTAAATAACTTTAAAAATACAAAAATATTAACAAAATAAATATGATAGATGAATGCGAAGAATAATTACACTTTTCGGTCTTTTGATAACAAAGGAAAGCTCCAACAACAATTAGATATTCATCAGATTGTAAATAACTGATAAAGCGAAAATTAAATCTATACTATATATGGAGTACTACTGTTAGGCAACAACGTACCACAGTTATCAGATAAAATTGATAAGGAAGAGCAGCAAAAGCATGAAGACAACAAATTAAAGGGATCGAAAATTTCCTTGTTTATTTATATATATATGCACCATTTCGAGCTTATTCTACAGCCATTATAGGTAGAGCCAGCAAACGTAAGAAAATACAAGCAAACTTTAAAAGAGACAGAGATTTAAAAGATGTCAGAGATGGAGGGTAGCTTGATCTCTCCCTTGGTGGAGAGGGGAATGGTAAAGTCACCGATGATGGGGAGATCAATGGTGAGACCCACTTCCAGCTCATAGTCTATGTCCCAATCTGCACCGATGTCCCTTGCCAAGCTCACCAACACACTGTGTGGCACCTTCACCGGTACCTCCAGCAATGTCGTGTCGTTGGCCTTCAGTGACCCTGGGTCCGGCACCTTCCCTGTTGCAATCACCCTGATATATATATATCCACACACACAAATTAATCATGCACAAAATATATATGCCACCACTTCAATTTATGTACGTACAAATCTTTAATCTTCTGTTCCTTTACGTACACAAATCTTCGTTAGATAATGCTTAAAAAAACCCATCATATTTACTATATATAAGACCGAAAAACTAGATTTATCAACCCACAGATAGATATATGTTTACAGAGAATGGAGAAAAAATAAAACGGAATATCAAACTTATAAGCTGTGAAGTGTGAACCCTCATAAATTCTATAATAAAGTCTCAATCAAATACCAATGTTGAATCGGATCCTTATCATTTAAGCATATCCTCGTGGTAGATTATTCAAAGAAAGTTTCTTCGATTGTTGAATATTCAATAGAAAAGAAAAAGGTGGTATTAATGAGAAGATCAATAGAACAAAAAGGGTATTATTATTTATCTTCATAATTTTCAAATATTGAATTAATTAACAAGAAGGGATTCGTGTCATCGATCTACATATATTCTTTTGAGCGCGCTCGCATGTTTGCATTGTCTTCCGATCAATAACAAAAAGAAAACGAAAACCAAATAAAAGAATGTAGGAAATGAGATGAAACCTGCCGGCACTCTTGAGGGTGTAAGAGATCTCGCAAATGGGCAGGGCATGTCCGTAGGGGTTCTTCACGGAGACCTTAGCGAGGTACTCCACCGAGTCACGGCTCAGGCGCTTGAAATCAACGTCGTCGATGCAGGCCTCTGGCTTCTCTATGTTGGCCAACTTCTCTGCCACGAAGTTCTTGGCCTTGTCCAAAAGCTGCGACATTTGCGTTAAAGAAACAGAGAGATTCAAAGAAATTGTTAGACCCAGCCTGAGACCTTCTCGCGCGCACACCGTTAATCGGGATCGGAAAACGATCCTTTAATTTGCTTATATGGACGATCGAGGTGACAACTTGTGGGCTTGTGACGTGTGTGACTCTCTTTAGTCTTTCTGCGGTGGCGACACGTGCGATGTACGCATTCCACGCGCTTTCGGCTTTCTCCGTGTTTGAAGATCTACGATCCGATTAAATTTTAGTCTACACAACTGCTATTTTTATCTTTTTCTTATTTCTTTTTCGGCCATTAAATTTGTAGGATTCAACTTTTTTAAAAAATTGTATGAAAAAATGACAGAAGAAGAAGGTTGGACTTTCTCTTTATGCTATCCTGACGGCTGACGGGTGGTTGAGTGAGGATTAAGATTTGATTATTCGCTTTCCGGAATTTCAACGTTTTCGGAATCAGATTCAGATGGTGCATGTGGCGGTGTACATTTGGTACTGATTGCGGCCTTGGCATTTTAATTGGCCCCTCCTTTTTCTTTTTCTGAGCATTTAATCAATGAATGGTCTTGCCAAGCCAAATATATACAGGAAAAATCATGTGTAGTACTCTTTTAGATTTTTATTTAGTTTTGAAGTTTTTAATTTTAAGAATAAAGTCTTTTCACATTTTGTTTATATTTTAAATAAACCATTCTCTTATTTTATTGTCAAAATTAATGATTTGTTATTTATTAAGCGTGTCTTATTTAACATGTTAATGCCACACCAATGACTCCATTTATATATATATAAAGAAAAAAGAAAGAAAAGTAGACTACGCACGTGAGTCCTTGGCATCTCCACCAATCATCTACATTAAAATACAGAAACCAATAACCACCAATCATCTACATTAGTTTACGGATTCTGGCTGAGCTTCTATGCTCGTTAATGTTACTATTGTGTGTAGGCTAGCTAGCTCAAAGTACTGTCCGACTATAAGTGAACCAGGATACCTGGCCTCTATCAAAAATATAAAAAAAAATAAATAAAAATAACTTCACATGATATCACAACACAATAGTGAATTGGTACCTGTCTTTTTTTCTTTTTCTTTTTTAAAAAAATACCCCTCTTTGACCTCACGTTTTGCAGAATATCAGTCACTGTAAGTACCTCGTAACAAGTCGAATCATATGATCATCGGAATTGACAACGGCACCACCACTACCAGCAGGATGGGCAGCAGCTGTTGTTGTTTTTCAAGCATCCTTGGCACGAGGGAGCGATGGAATACACATAGATGCCCTATAATCAATCAGCGAACCATTTTTGTGGGGCTGCCTATTTTGTTTCTTATTAGATCGATTACCTTTTCGAACCATGTTTTGTACGGAAAAAAAGAAAAAGAAAAAGAAAAAAAAATGATGTGGTATTTGCTTACGTGGCCTCACTCCATTGTATCTTGGTGTTGTGTTATTGTTGTGTAGTGTGAGTGTTTTAATCATTTCTCTATTAAAAAAAGAGAAATGATCCCTACACTCATTTCTCACAACAGCTCCACAACAAGCTGACGTGGCTGGTAATATTTTATTATTTTTTTACAAAAAGAAATGAAAACAAAACAAAAAAATAATAAAATATTACCAGCCAAGTCAGCTTGTTGTGGGGTTGTTGTGAAAAATGAGTGTAGAGATCATTTCTCTTAAAAAAAAAAAGTGTGTGGACCCCACCCTCATGTGAGAGGGTGTTATGCACATGTTGTGCTGTTGTAATAAAACTAACATTTCCCTAATTTATTAAAAGTTAATTTGAACATTAATGTGTTAAATGACTTTGACTAAAACAAGATCATTTTGAATTTGGTAAATTTTTTACCTTTAGGTTATGTGAGATTTATTTTTTCACTATTATGTCAAAGTCATACCTTTATTTTCTTTTTTTGGTAGTTCAAATCCAGATTACTCTATGAGACAATGGCCATTTATGGTTAATAATCGTGAATTGTGTAACAAATGAACTTTTAATTTATTTAAGGGTTAACTTCGCAGAAGGGTATCAAACTATCCGCGATTCCACAGAAGGGTACTAAATTATCATTTCTCTCGAACCCGGAATTTTCAATATCAAAATGAGTCCCATAAGGGCATTCCGTCTGTTCTCGGTGTCAAAACGTGACGGAATTGGTACCACGTGACTTCCACGTGACTTTTTCAATGCGTTTGGTCTTCTTTGCCCCTGACTTCAACGGATACAATTTCGACTTAAACTTCGACTTAAACCTCCTTCTCATACATCCTTTCACTCTCACTCTCACTCTCACTCTCTCAGCCCCGGTCTAGTCTAGTCTACCTCCATCAGCGCGTTTCTTCCCTTCTTCACGTGGAAGGGTTTACGGTCGTCCGACAGTGAATCGAGCTCGGCAACCTCTACCAGTCCACTGTGTAAATGTGGGTTGAAAGCATGTTCGTAGACATCCTTTACCATGGAAAATTTTGGTAGAAGGTTTTATTCTTGTGTAAATTACAAGGTAAGTAATTTCTTCCCCCAATTCTTTTTCCCCTTAGGGTTCCATATATGTTTTCCCAAAAAAAATTTCCCTTTAGGGTTCCATCTTTGTTTTCCCAAAAAAATTTTCCCCTTAGGGTTCTATCTATCTCTGTTTTCCCAATTTATTTTCCCTAAGGGTTCCGCAAGTTTTGATTGATGGGATTTTTCGATTATGCAGCAAGAAGCTGTGAAATGTGATTATTTTTCATGGCGTGACCCTGAAATGTGTGTGTACGGTCTAAGAGTTGTGTCGAGGTTGAGGAAGTGGCACGAGAGTTTGAAGCTTGAACGGGAATTGAGTAGAACCCAGGTCTCGGATGAAGCAGATAAATATAAGTCTGAAGCTGAGAGGAGTAAGAATGAAGCTGATAAATGCAGGGAAGAAGCTGAGAAATACAAGTCTAAACTAGAGAGACAGAAGATGAAGCTTTGATCAGTAGAGAGGAAGTACAAATTTGCCTTAGTTTGTTCATGGGTGATATTCGTGTTGTTGCTTGTATATCCTCAATCTCACAGCCAGTGCAATGCATCTAGGATGATGTTGGCATGAAACTTTTTTGGTATGGTGTAATGCCTAGGCCTAATTGTGATTGTTGGTCGGATTGTGTTCAATGGTGGTAACTGGTTTGTAATTGTTAGCCGGATTATGAATTTCCCTTTATAAGTGTATTGTAGTTGTTATTTTGAAATATTGTTGTTGATGGGTGATATCAATTGCTATGTCTTTGAAAACTTGTTACTACAATCAATTGTCGTTTTGGGTCCAAAATTGGTACCAAAATTGGATGGATGTTATTGGCCATTCAATTGTTCTATTTGTTAACAAGAAGTTCACAGATTGGTATGTCCAAAAAACTTGTAAATGACCAATTTGGTATGTCCTTGTAAACTTGTTGGTACCATTTGTTACCAATTGTTATTTTTGGTCCAAAATTGATACCAACAGATTAAGGTAGTAATAGACAATACCAAAATGGCATCATAAACCATTTGGTTTGAAAATGGTACGAAATGTGTTCCTGTAAACCTGTTGGTATAAAAAACCTGAATAGAAAAGCTAGACTCATCCAATCACAAACCAAACAAATTCCTTCAACCATTACACAAAAGTCAAATGACATCAAAACACTTCAAAAAAACAAACCAATACATAACAGTTCCTAATTACTCAAATAACATCAAAACACATCAATACCCTTCCAAAATACATAACAGAAATCCAAAAATACACATCACCAGCAAAATGTAACCATGTTGTCCATGCCCTTCCAAAATGTACAACACATATCCGGTCAGACTTGCCAAATTTTCTTCTTCCCTTTATCCTTTTTGCCTACAGGTGGAGGAATGTCAGAACCTGTTGCTTTTGCCTTGTTTATGTCAAAGTCAGGGGGAATTGGTCTGAAAGTAATGCCACCTGCAACCCTGGGAGGACCTCATGAGCATGCAGGTCCACCTCCTGGAACCTTGGGTGGTCCAGAAGGGTTCTCAGTGAGGTCAACCATCACCTTTCCTCGAGTGTTTGGGTTAGTTTGTGTAGGATGTGCTCTTAATCTTCCACCAACTCTGCTTCTAGTTGCCAAACTGGTACTAGCCTTCTTCCTAGTATATCTTGTGCTTGCACCCGCTCCTCTAGTGCTCTTCTCACCCCTACTTGGTGCAGTAGATGTAGTGCTTGTACTCTCTCCTCTTGCTCTTACCCTCTTTCGACCCCGACCCCGACCCCTTGTTGGTACAGTAGGGTTGTCAGTAGATGGGGCACTAGATGTTGGTGCACTGGAATGGCCCACAGCAGGTGCACTGGATAATTCACCAATCTAAAAAGAACACATCCAATGTCAGAAACCATCACAAAACATAATGTGTATCAATTATGTTCACAAAACAACTCAAACATATAAAACTCACACTATGAAGAAACATATGCCTTTAGGTACTAAATGCATGCTAAATAATCACAAAGAATAAACATTACCCTGTCAAAATTGCAGTCAGTATCTGCAGCATGTTCTCTGTAGAAAGTTCTCCTACGTTGTTGTCTTTCATCATGCCTCATCCTCACAGTGCATGTTCTTGTATTGTGACCATATTTCTTACACATCCCACATTGGTTCTTCTTGCCACCCTTTCTAATTGAGTATGGATTTGATGTCTCATCAGCACCTCTATTTCTAACTTTCTTAGGTCTACCTATAGTTGCTCTTGACTTAGGTGGTTAAACCTTCGGTTGATTTGTCCTAACCCATTGCTCCTTACTTGGTACAGGGTAAATGATGGGTGCATATGCCTTTAAGTACATCTCATTTCCAAAGTAATGACTCAAATAATCCTCTGGGTTGCCTCCACCATGCCATATTGCTGAGATGGCATGACAACATGGAATGCCAGAGACATCCCATTTTCTACACCCACATGTTCTCTGGCACAAATTGACCACATACTTCCTGCCCTTGCATTCAATCTCAAACAAACCATCACCAGCAAATATTGGTATACAATGGCTGACCTCATCTTCCTCTATCTCCAACTTCTCTTTAATTTTTGGCCCCAAATTCCCCTCCATGGCCCTTATAGCATCTCTCTTTCTTTGGTACCTTCTCATTAAGTTGCCACTGATTCCTTCCAACATTGTTAGGATGGTCTTATCCCGAAACTTGAGGATCCAACTATTGAAGCACTCAGCCAAGTTGTTGTGCAGAAGGTCACACTTTGTACTTGTGTTGAACCATCCTCTACACCAGGTTCTAGGGTCAACCTTTTCTAGGTACTCGTGTGTTTTAGGGTTTAGGCCCTTGAGCTCCTCCATTGCAGCATAGAATCCAGTTTGTGTGTAAGATGAAGCAGCTCTCCACAGCATGTCCTTCAATAACACCCCCCTATGACCATCGTCTTTGAAATTGGCATATAAGTGTCGCACACATGTTCGATGTTCAGCATGAGGACACACCTCATGTAGGCTTGGTACCAATCCCTGCACACATGAAAACAATATCTCTATCAAATCACATAGAAGACATGTAGATCATAAAAAAAAAAGATATATGAAAATATTTACCTTTTGTCTATCTGAAAAGAAAGTCCACCCATGTGGACCCCTAGGGCCAAGATCTGATAATAAGGCCTCGAGAAACCATGTCCAGCTATCCTTAGTCTCTGCCTCCACCACAGCTATAGCAATTGGGTACATGTTATCATTGGCATCCCTTCCAATAGCTGTCATTAACTGTCCATTGTAAACTCCCTTTAAGTAACATGCATCAAGCCCTATGATGGGCCTACACCCATCTCTGAATCCATCTTTCATGGCTGCCAATGACATGTACATCCTCTGGAATCTACAAGGCACTTCGGGCATAGGTCTCTCAACCATCAGAATTACACAACTCCCAACATTTGTGCTTCTAATTGCTGCACAATAGTCCCATAATCGATAGTATTGCTCACCCAACTTTCCATAAATTGTCTGTTGTGCCTTCTTCCTAGCCTTATACAAGGAACTGTCGTGGAGTTCAACATTCCACTTCTTTTTCACCTTTTTCTTCAGGACATCTATATGCATGTTCGGCTGATCCCTAAAACAGTCCATGCACCCCTCGGCAACCCAGTTCGAAGTGATCAAGTGATTCTTGTACCTCCTAGGGCATGTATGTCTAGGCCTAATTGAAATTAGCATGAACGTGGACTCATCTTTCAACTGCCTCCCATAAACTCTGTACTTACAATTCTTGTCTGCACACACTGCAATGCATTTACTCCTTGAATTCTTTTGGTAAGTCAAGTCCTTCCCTTTCAATACAGAGGCCTGCTTAATGGCTTTTCTAAACTCATAGACATCCCGAAAAGTGTTACCTCCCTGCAAATTCGGATCTTCCAAATCATCCTTACTAAATGGAACCCTCTTGGTGACACAGGGCCGTCTTGAAGACTCAGCCTCAGCCACACCCTCTTCATCACTAGCACTATGTGAGTTCAGTTCATCACTACCGGAAATATCTGAATAACCCTCACCCTCACCCTCACCCTCACCCTTTTCTGCTTGACCAACTGCTGCTTCTACTCCAACCTCCTGATCCACAACATCTTCTGGTTGTAGTCCAAACCCTTCATCTACACGAACATCATCATGTTCTAAACCCACCTCTGCATCTCCATGTAAATCATAAGCATCAGAGTCATCACTTAGAACCTGATCCCATAATGGGTCACTTCTTTCTTCAGACACTCTCTCATATTCGTCTTCCTCTTCCTCATCATCAACACCCTCTTCTCCGTGTACTTCTACTTCTACATCTACTACACCAAAGGAAACCAAATATAACTCTATAATTCCATACTCCGTATGGTGTTCCCTATGGTGTTCCACCATTTGAATGACATCATGGTCAGAAGAAATAAGTCGCAGCCCTTCATCTAGACTCTTGGTAGGTAGATTATAGTAAATTAGGTCACCAGGACCATACCCATAAGTCCTAACTACCCTCTCTATCTCAATAAAAGACAACTCATCTCTATCATATGGGTTAGGGTAATGTGATATGTCCCCACCAACATATGTGACCCTATGCTCCCTATTAAATCGGCCACCATGGTGCACCTCAAAGATTATGGATTCTGGATACATTACGTGTCCTACAAATAGACAAATAGACAAAACAATGACACGTCCTAGTGAGCAGACAAAAACAAAAAAAAAAGAGTAAAGGCATTGGGTCCACAAGCAGAGTAAAGCAATGCAATTCTGGATACAACATGCATAATAAAGGCATCAGCCAGTAAACCAAAACAAAAGTCACCCCATAATGGCAAACACATCAAGACCCATTAACCACAACAAATAGTGTTAAAAAAATCGATCGTTTCTGCAACAAACCCGAAATGGGACCACAAACCACAAAAAGAGAACAACAAACCTGAAACAAGATAATGACAGGAACAAATGGGACCACAAACCCAAACAAAATAGGACCCACAACCCAAAAAATATATCAAATACACCATCTCGGCAACTTCAATAAGACCCAGATATTGCCGATGACCAAACACATGGTCCCGTAACAACCTAAACCCTAAACAACGGGAAAAGTGTCCCTAAACCCCAAATAACGCCCAGCACTTCGAAAAAAAAAACAAATAATCCGTAAATAAACGAATATGACTAAATAAATATTCATTTACACTGAAAAAGAAAGAGCAAAAAAGTTCATTACCTTTAGTCAAAATCAGCCTTTGATGCTTGATTCTTGTGTATACTGTCGAAACAAGCCACAGTATAACAGCACGGTTAGGGTTCTTAGCGCACGAGTACAGATTGGGATCTCTAGGGTTTTCGGAGACTTGCAAAGCAATAATTGGGGGAAAATCGGATAATATGATCGACTTGCCAAATAAGTTCGAAATTGTATCCGTTGAAGTCAGGGGCAAAGAAGACCAAACGCATTGAAAAAGTCACGTGGAAGTCACGTGGTACCAATTCTGTCACGTTTTGACACCGAGAACAGACAGAATGCCCTTATGGGACTCATTTTGATATTTAAAATTCCGGGTTCGAGAGAAATGATAGTTTAGTACCCTTCTGTGGAATCGTGAATAGTTCGATGCCCTTCTGTGAAGTTAACCCTTTATTTAAAAGAGTAATGATTCATTGCCACTTTTTGATACAACTTTTCACTACCTTACTTATGTGGCAAGGTGGTCCCTCATCTTATTTTATTGAGTAATGATTCACTACCACCTAAATATACAACTTTTCACCACCTTGTCTATGTGGCAAGGTGGTCCCCCACCTTAATTTATTTTTAAAAAATAAAAAAACTCAAAAAGTAGTGGGAGACCACCTTGCCAATGTGGCAAGGTGGTGAAAAGTTGTATATTTGGGAGGCATTAAATCATTATTCTATTTTATTTTTGAAACTCAAAAAAAGTAGTAGGGGACTACCTTGCCACATAAGCAAGGTGGTGAAAAGATGTATCAAAATGTGGCAATGAATCATTACTCTTTATTTAAACTTGCATATAGTAATAACAACATTATTTAATCTTCAATATAGATTTATATAGTAATTCAAAACGTGTATTACCTAATATGCAGATAGCAGATAATAACCACAATAACAGCTTGAATACGGATAATAATTGCATAATGCAGATTCGGATACCAAAAGTGGTAACCGTATTATGCAGATGCATATATTGCTAATAACCGCATCCGCATTTTCACCAATAAATTGTAAAAAGCAATCAAATAAAAAATATCTTTCCAATCCGATTTCATGGCTAAAAACCATTAATAAAATTGCGCCAATATATTCATTATCTGACAACAGATGTAATATTAAATATGTAAAATTTATTTAAATTATAAGATAATTTATCTTTATCTAAATGAGATAAGGACTTGGCTTAAATGCTATTAAAAAAAAATCACATAAGATATCCTGCAATTTTTCCAATAGTTTATATTCGATTCACTCTCTCTCTTTCTCATATAAATTTTGAAATTAAATTTATACAGTTGAAAAAACTAAAGTAATGTCCTTTAGTGTGTTTTTTTTTTTAACACCTAATCTAAATCTTTGAAATAAAGAGATTTAGTACATGCACAAGTTTGCAAGCTATCTAAAACTAGTGGAAATTAGAGAAAAATTATCATTCTTAGAATTGTTATTTATTAAAAAATAATAATAAAATTAGAAAAAAAATGTCATATTTAAATCCTAAGTTTTAATTTGATTTGAATTTAATCTTTCAGTTTTTAATTTTTTTTTAAAAAAAACAAGGCCCTTAGGTTTTGCATATATTTCATATATATAGATCTCTTTGTCACTTTACTATTAAAGTTAACGGTTTATCATTTACCACGTGTTTCATTTGACACATCCGCATCCATGTCAATACCTAATGTCAATGTCATATAAGCAAATTCCGAGTCATCTATAGAAGAAAAAAAAAAGTACACATATCCCTCTCGAGTAATTCTAGATGTTATACCTACGTTCCTCTAAAAATGATGTGACTTTTAAAACTACCATTTAATTTATGATATATTACAATTAGATTTTGGTCAAATGGTAATTTTAAAAGCCACATCAATTTTGGAGGGACACAAGAGGGACATGGATATGACGTCTAGAATTACTCATTCCCTCAAACGAGTAATTCTAAAAGTCCATCATGTTTCACTCTTATGTCCCTAAAAAAATGAGGTAGCTTTTAAAATCACAATTTGATCAAGATTCAATAGTGATCGATCACAAGCTCAATGGTGATTTTAAAAGATACATCATTTTTGGAGGAACACAAGAGGGACTTCTAACATTACTCCACTTAAACTACTACCAATTGTCAATGTCCCTCCCAAATTACCAATTGCATCAATGTCCTCTCTAAACCACTAAAAAATACCAATATCTCTCCAAAGACCAATAAAAATACAAAAATGACCAATTTTTTTTCAATAAGACAAAAAATGTCTTTATAAATTTGAAAAAAAAATGATTAAAACGAAAATTTAAACATTAAAAAAAATGAAAATATATATATATATATATAAAGAAAGAAAAAATAACTGAAATTATCAAACAGAAAATAATAATAATAATAATAATAATAATAATAATAATAAAATGAAAGAAAAATGAAAAACCGGGTTTGATTCCTTTTTCTTTTATTTATTTTTTTAATTTTATGAAAGGTATTTTTGTCATGGCAACATTAATATTTTTTGGTAGTTTAGGGGAGATATTGACATAATTGGTAGTTTGAGAGGACATTAGCAATAAGGTAGTAGTTTGAGGGAAACATTGACAACCAGTTCTGAATTTAGATTTTTTGATTTGCTATTGTTTAGGTTATTGCTGGTTGTACGAATCTCCCCAAGGTTTTTTCTTTCTTTTTGTTGTTTACCTCTACTGGTTTCTTTCTGTCATTTTCGTTTGGGGTTTTTACCATTTATAACTTCCGTTTGGTTTATGAGAAAACTCAATGGAAGAACATAGATTTTATTTTTTGTGCTCTGTACTTACTAATCTGGGTAGTTTGATTTGTTGGAAATAATTTTGGATGGTGCACAAAGTTTTTTTTGAAATAAAATAATATAAATATGAAAATTAACAAATAAATAAATAATTGTTAAACAAATAATTGGTTGAAAAATTATTGTTGATACTAGACCATATTGATCCGAAATAATAATAATAATAAAATAAATAATGTACAAGAGATTAAAATTAAATTAAGGAAATATCTCACAATGCTATAGAATCACGTAAGAAGAGCGTTGTCCTTAAATGTTGATTTGTGCATCCCGGAGTATATAACTTGGTGTGATCAGATCTCTTGACACGCAACCTCTCAGGATTAGACTATAGCGTCTATCTTCATTAATGACACACTTTCAAGAACGAAGATCAAATAGAACAACCCCTTGATCAAAGTGGATTGGGGACTTCAAAATATTTTTTCTTGTAGCAAAAATATTAATATAACAAATAGCTTCTTGGTTTAAAACAAATTCACTTTTGAATAAACTATACGATGGAAAATATGTTGGAAGCCAAAGAAGAAAAAAAATTCTCAAATGCTCATTGGGAACTTAATATATATGAAAAGTTGACCATCAGTTTTTCCTTTTTCTTAAAGCCACCAAAACTAACGGTTAAAATGATTTGATGATAAACAAAATGAGCATCAGTTTTTTCTTTCTCTTTAATGACCAAGACAAGAGTTTTAATCACCAACGGTAAAAAAAACGTTTAAAATATTAATAGTTAAAAACCGTTTAAAATGTTAATGCATCTTAATGACCAAACGGTTAAAGCAAGATTTAATGATTTGTAAACACTCAACGGTTATATTTTGAGATTTTATGACTAACCGTAATAATTCTTTAAGAAGAAAAAAAATAAACGGTTACCCCTTTAAGACCAAATTATTAAAACTGATTTTTCTTCTTCATAAAAACTCATAAACATTTTGAGAAACGGTAATATATTTTAAATACTTCAAAAAAGAAATAATGTTTGTAACAAATACAACAATCCCCCATATATTACAAACACTATATTATAAGGAGATTGAAAGCATACATCAATGTGGTACCCGAAAGTTTTAACCGCACCTAGGATAAATAAGTAGGAACTTAATGAATTATGGTAGAGTTAAACTCTTTTAACCAAATTCATAAGTTGACCAAACTTATCACTCACATAACTTTCTCCAAAAAAAATTGGGTTGTTCTATAGTGGGTTGGCGCCTTATACAGGCCATGCGCCCCTGGGTTTCATGAGTGCTCTAGAGATCTACCCTAGTCTCATAGGAGGCGGCACCACCTCCACACTCACATAGGTGGCATCCATCAAGAGTGTGTGCAAAGTACACTTCATCACAACATGTAGGGACTATGGATCCATTAAGAATTTTAAACTCATCCTTAATCATTCTGCATCTTGTACTGTCTTACACTATAGGGATGGACTCATCACTATCTTCTCAACAAGATAATGGATAAACATAGAATGACAGTAGCTCAACATGATCACTTGTGACTTCGTTTCCCATTAAACCTCATTCATTGGATCTCCAATCACAGAGGTTGGGTATCAATCATAATGTCATAATTTGGGTATCAGTCATATCCTCCTCGATGTTTTACTCACCAGCTTTCTTGCTAGTGGCTTGGTCAAAGAATTTGTAAAATTACTTTTTGACCTCACACATTCCATGGAACTTATACCGGTCTCAATAAGCTACCTCACAATATTGTGCACTTTTCTCATTATAAATCGTGCTCCTTGCTCGAGCTATGACAGCCTGTCAATCACAATCAAAACACAAATGGAACTGAATTAGTATATAAAGGTAAATCAATTGATTAATAAGCTTCTTAGACATTCATCTTCAGTTCTTGCCTTCTCCAAGACAACTAACTCTAACTTCATAGTAAACTTTGCTATGTAAATCTGTTTTGAGGACTTCCAAGAGATAGCCCATCCAGATAGAGTAAACACATAGCCACATATAGGCTTTAGCTTATCTAAATCAGAAATTCAGTTAGCATCACAATATCCTTTTAATAAAGGAGAATAACCACAATATGGCAAACCAAAATTAATTGTGCCATTTAGGTATCTCACAAATTTAGAGATAGCTTCCCAATACTTAACACCAGGATTATGAGTATATCTACTCAACATGCCAACAACATATGCAATATCAGGCATATACAGTCTGTCAAAATATCAAGCTACCAATGAATTGTGCATATTTTTCTTGCAATACACCATCACCGTGATTCTTTACCAAATGTATTTTTTGAATCATATGGAGTAGACATAGACAGATAATCAAAGTGCTCAAATCTTTTAAACATCTTTTCAACATAATATGTCTGAGATAAAATAATGCAATCATTATCTCTAAGAACTTTAATGTCCAATATGACATTAGTTCTAACCATTTATTTTATATCAAAATTATATGCAAGAGATCTTTTAGCTCCATGCACAATATCAATGCTAATTCAAAAATAAGCAAGTAACCAATATATATAAACAAATAATGACACATTCATTATTATAAAACTTGATATGCATTTACTTGCACTATTAATCAAATATGCATTAGACAACATTACCTTGTCAAACTTTCATGCCATTGTTTAGGAGCTTGCTTTAATCCTACAAGGATTTCACCAATTTAAACACTTGTGTGTTATTGAACAGGGATAATAAGTCCCTTGGGTTGCTAAATATCTTCACCATTTAGAAAAATAACTTTGACATCCATTTGAAGTACAACAAATTTATAAATATATAGAAGCAATGGCGAATAACATTTTATAGATGCAATTACAGTAAACGGAGAATAAGTACTAAATAATCAACATTTGGCCTTTGCTTATAGCTTTTAGCTATCAAGCTTGCCTTGTACTTATCCATCATATCATTCAGTTTAAGCTTCTTCTTAAACACCTAGTTACAATCGAGTGATTTGGTCGTAAGAGGTAACTCAATGAGTTTCAAATATGGTTTGACATAATTTATTCCAGTTCATTATTTATATCCTCTAATCAAAACAAATGCATCAAATAGATTTAATTGCTTCACAATAACATGTTGGATCATTATCAACAATATAAGTAATAAAATTATTACCGAAATTCCTTTCTTTTCTAGCTTGCTTGCTTCTTTTCAATTCTTGCACATCATCAACAAATTTATTAGAAGTAACAGAAGATTCATGCAATAAATTTTCTTTATTTTTCAAAGGAACACATGCTCAAAGAAAATAGCATTTTCAAATTCAATAATAATATTGTAATCTAAAACATTAATATTGATAATAAGTAATTTATAGCATGAACTATTGAAAGCATAACCAATAAATCACAATCACAAATTCTAGAACCAAGTTTCCTTATTATTAGGCTCAGGCAACATAATCTTTACCAAACACCCCCACACTTTGAGGTATTTCAAGTCAGGCTTAATATATTTACATAGTTCATAAGAAGTTTTATCAATTTTTTATGAAACACTTTATTATATATGAATGTGACAAGTCAAAAAATGGCTTACTTCACACATTAGTGAGTAACCCAAAACTAAAAATTTTAGCATTCGTAATTTCTTTTCATTTGCTTGATGTAGTCACATGCATAAATCTATCATACCAAATGTTGTTACAAACATGATTTACGGATCTTGTGTTCCTGCTATCTCTTGAATTGTTGTGATACTTCCGATGACACCGATGAATATAGAGCTCAAATGATCCATACTTCATAGGTTTCTTGAGTTTAATCCGTGTCTCAGCTTTTAGCAAACTTGTGCTATTCATCAAAAAAATCAATACTAGTGCTTTTGCTTATATATGTGTCTATAACTACAAGATGTGAGTGAACTTTGGTCATGATTATGGATTTTTTCCATTGAGATCACTTAGAATTTGTGTGCTGAGCATCTCGTAGAGTTAAGTGTTTGATTATCCATTATATATTTTCTAATGGATGAGGATATGTCTCCTATCAAGACCCACTTGGATAAAGATACTAGCTTATTTTCGTTTTGGAAGAATCGACTTTCATGAGATTATAAAAGCCTAATGACACAACAACATTTTATTTTTAAGCTTACAGTGTCAAGGGACATCTGAGGTTTAAGTCCTGTACACAACATGCTTTTGTCTATGTGTTTGGTAAGCGTGTGCAAGATGTATGTACATAGGAACTGTTGTTGGAAAGAAGTGGAACAGAGTTCCCTTTTGTTGCTTGGCCTCTGTGCCTCGGTTTTGTCTTTCCTCCAGAAAAGAAGAGGAAGAAAGAAAAAAGAGTCAGATTTGAAGATCATGCTTGATAGAGTCAAACATGTGGTTTTGTATGTTTCCTTCCTTATATCTGTTGAGTGGCATAGGAATACTCTGAGATTATCAGAATAGTTACAGAAATTACTCTGCTATTAGCCTTTTTTCCCCTCGACATCCCAATCAACTCAAAGTCCTGGCCTGTTTGGTATTTCCTTTTTTGGAATAAGCATCTCTCGTAATGATAGCTTATATTGTCAGATTTCTTGAATATTGTTTGAACGGAAGATGGTAGTATTTCAGCCACAACTCGAATGTCAGGACTCAAGACTGTTAGCCAATCACAATTATCAAGACAACAGAAGGATCAAGACAACAAAAGGGACAGTCAACGTGTTTTTGTTACCTAAATTAGATTGATATAGTTTATTTACATAAGATATAGACGATGGCATGTTGCATAACTTAGCCTCTTGTTAGCAATTGTAATTAGTTTATAAAGCATACATGTAACTGTTATAGAAAGATCTGGTAACTTGAAAACAACAAACTTTTTCTCATCTTTCGAGTATGACAATTGACAACACTCGACACAGTTTACACACGCATGAACAGATGGCTGATGACATCCGAGAAACAAAAAAGAGCTTTTTTTTTTTTAAGTCGTTTATTTTGATAAGTTCTTTTATCTCATTAATTTGCAACATGGCTAAAGTTCCACAGAGTTCTAGGTTTGTATTGGAAAAGTCTTGTATTAGTCGACATAGGTTTTGTCTTTTGCTAAAGTACTTCTACAGAGTTCTCTATTGGAATTTGAAATGAGAACTGATTCCCGTACACCAGATTTACAACAAATGTACAACAGCTCCCTCACATGGGGTGGATCCTACAGTATGTGGAGCCACCCCATGTGAGAGGACTGTTGTACATTTGTTGTAAACCTGGTGTATTTCTATCATTTTTCATTTGGAATATCTTCGCATCTCTTAATCATTCACGTACGCCTCACACGACTTAAAGTTCTACAGAGTTCTATTGCTCCTAGGTTCTTGTCTTTTTTTGTTAAAGTTCTACGTAGTTCTATCACTCTATTCGACTTTGAAGATCTTCTCACATTTCTTAAATCATCCACGCCTCACGACTTAATTGGATGTGTTTGGAAAGCCTTTTTGATTTGATTTTTACTGATATATATATATATATGATGCTGTAAATTCTAAATCATGCAAACGCAGAATTGAAAGGGTCCATATTTATTTATGCACCGCCATTTCGCGCTAATTAAGGGTATGAATGTTAGAAATAATTAAAAAAACAATTATTTCTTTAACCTAAACATGCGCAGCGGAAAATTAAATAGAACAGTTTTAGGCATACCCTAGCCATTTGCTCAAGCGTCTCCACGATCCATCTGAAGAACAATAAAGATTATTTGAGGGATCTTCTAACCTATGCTATTACCGAATTGCCGTACTGATGGTGTACACAGGCTATTAATTTATAGGCTAGGTTAGGGACCCTCAAATAGTAACACCGTATTGTTTCCTTCATCAAGGAAATAATATTGTTAATTGATTTTTTAAAATCAATTAACCGATTCCATATTTAACGGTAATCTAAATTAAATAGAAATAATC
>JAJPGS010000948.1:0-73876 GCA_028654335.1 Alnus rubra
GATAGAGATGAAGAAGTAGACCTCATGAGGGACTATTATTGGAAATCAATGTTTGCTTTATTTTATAAAGTTTGGGTACTGACAAAGTATGACCGCTAGATGCTTTAATTTGGGGATTGATAACTCACTTGGCTATAGTGTCCATCAATCCCTTTTCTCTTGTCGTTTTAATATAAATCAGGGTGTTCTCTGCTATTTTGGATTTCTTGAGCAGATGTTGTTTTAACAGGTTTTATGCATCAGAGGTGTTGTTAGCAATTGAGTATCTGCACATGCTAGGCATTGTATACAGGGATTTGAAGCCAGAGAATGTGCTAGTGAGAGAAGAGGGTCATATCATGCTTTCGGATTTCGATTTATCCCTGCGTTGTTCTGTCAGTCCTACACTTGTCAAGTCCTCTTCTATCCATGTAAGCAATGGTGGCGGTGGTGTTGCTGGGGGATTTTTAGATGATGAGCTTGCAGTGCATGGTTGCATGCAGCCATCGAATTTCCTTCCCCGCATTTTACCAAGTAAAAAGAATCGTAAATCGAAGTCAGATTTTGGCCTCTTTGTTGGAGGCTCCCTTCCTGAACTGATGGCAGAGCCGACAAATGTGCGCTCAATGTCATTCGTTGGAACACATGAATATCTAGCACCTGAGATCGTCCGTGGAGAGGGTCATGGCAGTGCAGTGGACTGGTGGACATTCGGCATCTTCTTATATGAGCTGCTGCATGGAACAACTCCCTTCAAAGGGTCAGGAAATCGTGCCACGCTCTTCAATGTTGTAGGCCAGCCACTGAGATTTCCTGAGACTCCACAGATAAGCTTTGTGGCTCGTGATCTGATCAGAGGACTTTTGGTGAAGGAACCACATAAGCGGATTGCATACAAAAGGGGTGCTACAGAAATAAAACAACACCCATTTTTCGAGGGAGTGAACTGGGCACTAGTGAGAAGCGCAATGCCTCCCCACATTCCTGAACCTGTAGACTTTTCGCACTACGCTAGCAAAGAGGCAACCACTGCAGAGAAGAAGATGGCGGAAATTATTGGAGCTGACAAAAACATCAATTTTTCTAATGATTCTTATATAGATTTTGAGTACTTCTAGAAAGAAATCCCGTAATTTTTCGATGACTATATATATATATATATATACTTCTCTGGAGGGAATTTACCTTGTACAAAGAGCAAAATATTCATTTATTGATTTATTTCTTAGGGTGGGGAGGAATAAATAATACTATATATGTAGGGATGGAAACTTCCTCCAAGAGGGTTTTGTTTTCACTTATTCTTTTTTCATCTGTATAATCTTGTGATTGAAGTTGGCATTCAGAGCTTTGTCAACATACTGAATGTGGTTTAATTTACTTGAATTCTTGGAATGTAAAACCAATTAATTTCATTTTCTTTTTGTCGTGTGCATGTAATCGCTGCAAAAAAAAGAAAAAAAAAAAAAAGAAAAAAGAAAAGAAAAAAGGAAATACTCCTACTGGCCCTGCATGTGAAAATATGCATAAAAAGACTAAAGGAAATGCTAACACAATTGCAAGTTTGTAGACACATTGAGGTGGGACTCATGTTGTGCACCATCAGCCCTCTATAAACTAAACAGGTGATCAGTAGTCCACTTAAGCAAAATATTTTACGCCACAATCTTACTAAATGGGCTGTCTTTGTTCCCATTTCGGGAAGCTTCCATCTTTTATATATATATATATATATATATATATATATATGAACTACAAAGAAATTCATAATGGTAAAGAAATTTAAAGAGAATCAAGAAAATAAAACAAAGATTTAGAGGTAGTGCTGTGTTAAACACCAACATCTATCAGTAGGGAAGAGCTCGAAAGGACTACATCTTGCTTTTATTATTGATAAAATTTACAATACAAATTTATAAGAGAATTGGGGTATGTAAAGCTAAAACTAAGTATGAAAGGTAGAGATAATATCAAATCAAATCTTACCGAAAAGGAGATTACAATGAAATCTGAAATCAATTACAATAAGTTTTGAATACAATCAAATCTAATCATATTTCTAACATCCCCTCAAACTCAAGGTGGAAAATTGTAGAATCTTGAGCGTTTTTTTTTTTATTTTTTTCCCGGAAAGGAGATGAAGGCTGCCGGTGACAGTGACCGGAGATGTTGGCGGCGGGAAACGATGGCTGGAAAAGCATCAGAGTTGGTGGGGGCAGGCAGCGGTGGTCGAAGATGGTAACAGCTGGTAACGGTGACCAAAGATGAGCCTTTAACAACATTAGGTCGAAAATGGGCCACAAAATAAGCCAAACAACTTCGGCCGATAATTGAGCTAACAATGGTTAGAAAATAGGGCCAACTATGGGTCTGAGTCATCAAAAAGACAAACAAAGGCTAAGATGGGCCACAAGGGCCAAATATAGGCCACTTATTTCATAAGGTTATTAAAGTTCGTGCTTCACAAAATTTAATCGCCCATTTATAGGATGAAAATGGTGTGAAGGTAGAAGATGAGGCTCAGATTAAGCATGTTGGCTGTTGCAATGGATTTCTACCAAAAAGCTTATTGGTTCTGACTCTTTGGTCTTTCGCGAGGCTAAGCTTCCAGAGTCTTTCATCTTTGTAACTAAACGTATTACTAGCGCTCAATCTTATTTGTTGCAAGTTGAAATTACTAAGCTACAGTTTTTTCTATGAAGAATGATAAAACGCCTGGGCCGGATGGTTTTCAGAGTTTTTAAGAAGTCTTGGTTTATGGTTGGGGACGATGTGCTTGCTACCATTAAGAGTTTTCTCTCTCTCTCTCTCTCTCCCTCTCTTCTCTCTCTCTCTCTCTCTCTCTTCTTGGAGGCTTTTAAAGTCAGCTAATGCCAATATTATCACATTGGTGCCAAAGATGGCCAATCCTTCTAAAATGGGTTATTTTTGTCCAACCTCTCTCTGCAACCTGATTTACAAGTGTATGAGAGGATTTTGATAGGGTTATCCTTTAACGCCATATCTATTTGTGTTGGTCATGGGAAGTTTTGTCTAGCTTGCTAGCTGAGAATGTTAGAGGGCAAGGGGATTTTTTTTTTTTTTTTGATAAAATCTTCCTTCATTGAAATCAAATAGTAGTAGAGCAAGCACAAAAGAATGATTACACTGAGGAATTGCCTCAAGCCAAATGAAATCTCCCATCTGGGAGATCACCGTTTGAGACAAAGATGAGCTACCTTAATACCAGACTTGTTAACATGTTTAATAGCCATCGGTTCCACCCTCTCAAGCAGCACCTTTGTGTCTTCTATCACATGGCCATAGGGCATGGGGATTTTGCTTATCATCATTGTTGTTCTCGAGTTGGCCTGACTCACTTATGTTTTGTTGATGATCTTTTAATTTTTATCAGAGGCAACTATGAGGTTGATTGTAAGTAGCTATTCAACAGGTTCTTTCTAAATTTGAAAGTCTTTCTGGTTTGAAGGCTAATCCTGAGAAAAGTACGTTGTTTTGTTCTGGCGTGCCTCCTTGGTTGAAGACACATATTGTTGATTGTTTGGGGATGAAGGAAGGCAAGCTTCCAGCTCGATACTTGGGTGTTCCTTTAATTTCTTGAAGTCTTTGTGCTACTGACTATGAGATATTATTGGAGAAGATAACTGGAAGGATTAACTCTTGGCTTTCCCGGCACCTCTCTTTTGCTGGGAGGTTACAAGTTGTTTCTTCAGTTCTTTACAGTGTGCAAGTTTATTGGAGTAGTATTTTCATCTTACCAAAGAAAATTACTAGAGCTATTGAAAAAAAAAAAAATTCAATAGATTCATTTTCAATGGTAGGGATGAATGGATATCTAGAGCCAAGGTTTTGTGGAGTATCCTTTGTTTACCTAAAATAGAAAGTGGGTTGGGCATAAAAAAGTTTGAGGAGTGGAATCGTGCAGCCATAATGTGGCACATTTGGAGTCTTTTTGTGAGGGTCGAGTCTCTTTGGGTCATTTGGGTGGAGGTCATTTTATTGAAGGGGGAAGGTTTTGGCTAGTAAGCATTCCCAAGTTTGCACGTGGAGTGGGCGTAAGATGTTGAAGTTGAGAGTTGAATCTCGGCATTTCATTAAGTTTTTTGTTGGAGATGGCTCTCAAATTCACTTTTGGTTTGATGATTGGCATCTGAATTGGGTTCTTCATGCTAAATATGGGCCTCGTGTGATTTATGATGCTCAAAGAAAACTTGATGCTCAGCTTTCTACAATCATCAAGGATGGGCAGTGGATGTGGAGGCTTGCTCAATCTGATATGCCTATTGAGATTCAAAGTCAAATGAGTTTGGTTCCTCTCGGTGGAAAGGATACTCCTTAGTATTTCAAAATCTAGTAAGTTTTCTTGCTCAGATACATGGAATGCAATCCGTATTAGACACAACCCGGTGAAGTGGTGGGATTTGGATTTGTTGGGTATAAATCCCATCATGGGTTCCATTCAATCACATCACATGGAAGATAATCCAGTTTTTAGAAGCAGATAAATCAGAATACTCTCTTTATGGAAACACTTCACTCATACATAAACTAATACGATACATACAGAGAGTCACACTCAAATACAAAGACTGTATGGATAATAATTGTAGAATCCCCTTTAATTTGGGATACAAATCCCAAGAGATGAGGGACTCAGATATTCTATTGATATTCGATCTTCCCTAGAATAGCGAGTTTTACAAGAACTCAGCTACCAAAAACCCTATAAAGGGGACACAATGCATCAGGTAAAGGGGACTCAATTCCTCTTAAAAAAACCTTAACCCATTGCTATATTTTCACTCCAAACAAACATGCTAATTTCAACATCAGAGTGTCTCCAACCAAGCCCGGAGATCATTTGACATTCTTATTATTTTGCGGATAATCCATTGCCAATCAAGCCGTACAAAAAACTTTATCAACAAGTTTGGTTTTCTTTCTCCATCCCAAACATCGATTTGTGTCTTGGGTGGCGATGATGGATGCTTTGTCTACTGGCAGGAAGCTCTTAATTTGGAGATATAAGGGTGAGGTAAAGTATGTGTTTTGTCGTTATGGAATTGAAGACAATGATAATTTATTTTTCTTTGTGCTTTCAGTAGCCAAGTGTGGAAGCATGCTATGTAGCCTTGTTATGTTTTGAATCCCCCCACTAATTGGGATGATGTAGTTACGCTGGGGCTGCAGTGTTGTAGGGGTACTGTAACGATCCCAATTTTTCTTTAAGGAGATTTACGTAATTTTAGTAGTCATGGAGATTAATTTTTTAAAGAAAACAAAATTTTAATTCACATTAATTTTTCTCAAAATATTGGTAAATGAATAATTAAATGACAAATGAAAATTCTAAAAGCTACATTTACGGAATTTTATCCACCGTTTTTATTTTATTTTCATTATATTAAAAATACACCTCATTGTATCTAAACCCTATAAGTAAAAGATGAGAATGAGACAAAACCCTAGCCTTCTATCTCACTATAGCTATACCACTCTTTCTCTCTCTTCCTTTGTTCTCTCCACTACCCAAATAAATAGGAATATGATGAAAACCTAACACATTTTTCCCTCCCCTAGCCGAATAGCCTACCCAAAAGGTAGGCGATGAGAATAAAAAATATGAAACCAATTACAATCAAATTTGAATGTAATACTCTCTCGAATTATCAAGCAAATTGAAATGTCTTCCAAATTTTTTAATTAAATTATGTCCCCAGAAATTACCAAAAAATTGCAATGTACCCATTTTGTCCCATAAAAAGACAAAAATACTCTTAAAAATTCTCAAAAAAGACAAATGTCCTTATAAATATGAGTTAATTTTAAAATCTGATCCCTCCATTACATCTAACTGACCACACAAATGTCAGATGTTTGCGTGTGATCGATGAAAGTAATTTTTATTTTCAAGCTAGCTGTTTCAAATTTTAAACCTAGCCACCAAACGCTAAAAATACATTTGTTACCGAGGACACCGTTTGAGAGAGAGAGATAGAGAGGGAGAGAGAATTTTTTCCATACGACGGGTTTAGCCATGGGAGGAGAAGTGTGGAATTGAACCAGCTCAGCCGACAACATTTCAAGTGTTATATTCATTGAACAATTTTAATTTACCAAAGATTGCTGGCTGTTTGTGAGCTTGTACAACAATCTAAATTTTGTAGAAAGGGTTTTATATTTCACAGTCGTGAGTTACTGACGAGTGAGTAATATGCTTCCAAAGATAGTTCCCATGATTTTTTGTTAAATAGAAGAAGGGATGTGAAAGTTTGTGGTTTGGATTGATGCACTTATGCTTTGTAGTTTCCTGGCTGGTGCCAAGAATTGGGTTGTTGTTGCAGTGCATGAAGAGAGGGAATGGTTGGGTAAAGAAAGTGACGAAGTTGCTATGGTGGCTGAATTGGTTGGTTGTGTTCTGGATTCGTAGGTAAGATGTTTGACAAATGCCTGATTGAGATACAATATTGTTTACTTATATAAAATTTCTGTAGATGCTATTATTTGAATTAATTTTAGTTATATGAAGTTTTTGTAAATGTTCCTTACAACTTGACTTGATTCTGGTTGGCGACAAAAGGGTTATAAGAGTGTGCAATGAACACAGAAAATTTAAGAGTGGCAGCTGATTCTCTACTCATGCATGTTGCATATTGATACTATTCAATACAAAAAAAAAATGGATTTTGAAGAATTTTGTGTAGCTGTCGTAAGTGTGCATTAACTCGAAGGAATGGAGAGTTAGGAACAATATGCAAGCTTGCTTATGAGCTATTTGAAAAGGATGGGAACAGACCGATTATGATAGAGGAGCTTGCCTTTTTACTCTAATATTTTTTTTGTGTGCATCTTGCGTGCATCCTAACTATGAAATCTAAGTTTTTTTTTTTTTTTTTTTTTCTATTATTTCTTTTGGTGCATCCTTACTGTGAAATCTAAATGTAACAAATTTATAAAGTACTGGACATTACCCATTTCTTTGTGTGTGTCCTTACTATGAACTCTTTTTTTTTTTCTTGAGCAAATATTAGATATGAAATTGGCTATCGAGTCTAATGCTTTTGTCTAATTCCAATTTTTTTATTAAGGTTTCCTAACACAGATGTGAACATTTGTGATGGGGTAAATTCACTATTGACATTCAATGATAAATTTATACATTCGTGTGGTCGTTAGATGTAACGAAGGGCTGAGATTTTAAAATCTAAAATTCTCATCTGAGTCCTCCATTACATCTAACGGACTACACGAATGCCAGCTGTTTGTGTGTTACCGATGAAAGTAATTTTTCATTTTCAAGCTAGCTATTTCAAATTTTAAACCTATCCACCAAACCCTAAAAATACGTTTGTTATCGAGGATGCCATGTCACAGAGAGAGAGAGAGAGAGAGAGAGAGAGAGAATATGCTTCTTACGACAGATTTAGCCATGGGAGGAGAGGTGTGGAACTGAACTAACTCAAGTGACAACATTTCAAGCGTTATCTGCGTTGAACACTTTTAGTTTAGTAGAGATTACTGGCCATTTGTGAGCATGTACACCAATCTAAATTTTGGAGAAAGGGTTTTATATTTCACCGTCGTGAGTTACTGACTTGTGAGTAATATACTTCCAAAGATGGTTCCCCTAATTTTTTGTTAAATAGAAGAAGGGATGTGAGAGTTTTAGGCTTGGATCAATGCACTTAAGCTTTGTAGTTTCCTAGCTAGTGCCTGGAATTGGGTGGTTGTAGCAGCACATGAAGAGAGAGAATGGTTGGGTGAGGAAAGTGATGAAGTTGCCATGGTGGCTACACTAGCTGGTTGTGTTCTTGATTCGTAGGTAAGATGTTTGACAAAATGCTTGACTGAGATACAATATTGTTTTACTTATATGAAGTTTCTATAGATGCTATTATTTGAGTTAGTTTTAGTTATATGAAGTTTCTGTAAATGTTCCTTACAACTTGACTAGATTTTTGGCTAGCCACAAAGAGTTATAAGAGTGTGCAATAAACATAGAAAATTTAAGAGTGACAGCTAATTCTCTACTCATGCATGATGCATATTGATACTATTCAATACAGAAAATTGGATTTTGAAGAAATTTTGTGCAGCTGCCATAAGTATGCATCAACTGGAAGGAATGGAGAGTTGGGAACAACATCCAAGGCTTACCTATGAGCCGATTGAGAAGGATGAGAACAGACCGATTATTATTGAGGAACTTGCCTTTGTACTCTAATAATCTCTCTCTCTCTCTCTCTCTCTCTCTCTCTCTCTCTATATATATATATATATATATATAGAAATACTATATGTACTTAAACTTTTACAAAGAGAGTCTTACTAAGATGATGTGAAGCTTATTCATTAGTATTCGTAGTATTTATTTTTATTAATTGTTTTGATCATTTCCAATGAACAAGCTCCGCATCAATTAGTAAGGCTCCATTTGTAAAAGTTGAAGTACATGTAGCATTTCTCATATATATAGTATGAATCTTGTGTGCATCCTTACTTTGAAATCTAAATGTAACGAACTTCTAAAGTACCTGGACATTTTCCATTTCCTTGTGTGCATCCTTACTGTGAACTCTAATAACTCTTTTTTTTTTTTTTTTGAGCAAGTGTGAAATCTAATATTTTTTCTTGAGCAAATATTAGATATGGAAATTGGTTATCGGGTCTAATACTTTTATCTAATTCCACTTTTGATTAGGATTTTTTAACACAGGTGTAAACGTCTATGTGGGGTAAATTCACTATTGACATTTGATGATAAATTTGTACATTAGTGTGGTTCATTAGATGTAATAGAGGGCTCAAATTTTAAAATCTGAAAATCTCATATTTTTAAAAATATGAGGTAATCCAAATCCATGAGGTTGAGTAGGCAAACATATACTGTCCTATGTAAGAAATTATTGGTTTCATTTTTTTATATATTTATTGTCTATTTTCGTAAAACAAATGTACAAATTTATCATTGAATGTGAATAGTAAATTCTTTTTTAAAAAGAAAATTGTTATGGGCCTGGATATTTGGTGGTAGGATTGATAGTGAAATGACAATAAAAGTAACAATTTGATACTGCAAGGGGCCAAGTCCTCCTCTAGCACATGGCTATAACCTCATGAGTTTTCTAATGATAATGTTTGGGATACCCATTCTATTGATGATGCTGAATTTAAATACAAATGATTCAAATAACTACTCACAAGAATGCTGGAAATAATTATCCACTAACCACAACATAAGACAAACATCTACGGTTGAGACCCACCAACACTTAACTTCCCCTAAAACAACTGCCCACTACAATAATTGCCCATAAACAATTAACCTCAATTACATAACTCACAACTACTAAACATATTAATCCTACAACTACTAATTAAATACATTAACCATGATTTGACCTATAACAAACTCCACCCCTTCAAAGCACGTTGCCCGCAAGGTGTAGTGTAAATAGACCTATTCCAACAAAATTCAGCCTAGCCCAAGCTATTAGCCATTCCATACGTCAAGTGTTGGAGAAGTCGATCCTTGCTCATCATCAACTTTATTGTAATCACTGGTTGGTTGGACAAGCTTCTATTCATCCTTGAGCTTTTTGTCATTTTCAATAGTTGGATCATCTCCTTGATTGCTAGGAACAATGATTGTATTGGATACAACAACTATTAATGATGACGAATTAGAATTGGAAAAAGACATTCCAGCAAGGATCGTCCATTGTACTTGTGTGGGCTGTTCTTCTTGCACTTCATCAATTTCTTGGCTCTCCACTTCTAACATTTCTTTGTGCATTGGACTCAATGTTTCTTTTATAATCTTCTCTTCTTGCAATCTGGCCAGCCCAAATGCTGTTCCTAGTGAGGTTGGTTTCAGCATGGCAACAGTAATTCTTACCTCCTTGTTAAGACCACCGATGAACATGCACAGCCAAAACTCATCAGTCGAACTTCTAAAGATTCCAATGAATAGTACCTCGAATAGTAGCTCGAACTGTGATTGGTACTTATCGATTGTTGATATCTGTTTAAGATTGATGAGAGCACTAACAAGGTTGTCAAAGGCATTGTCTTCTTTGAGCATAACCATTGCTTCTACTAACTCTGAATATCATGTACCTTTTGCCATCTCGCAAGATTGGTGCTCTGATACCACTTGTTATGGGCCTGGATATTCGGTGGTGGGATTGATAGTGAAATGACAATAAAAGTAACAATTTGACACTTCAAAGGGCCAAGTCCCCCTCTAGCACACGGCTATAATCTCATGAGTTTTCTAATAATAATACTCGGGATACCCATTCTATTGATGATGCTGAATTTAAATACAAATTATTCAAATAACTACTCACAAGAATACTGGAAATAATTACCCACTACACACAACATAGGCCAACATCTACGGTTGAGACCCACCAACACTTAACTTCCCATAAAACAACTGCCCACTAACAATAATTGCCCATAAACAATTAACCCCAATTATATAACTCACAACTACTAAACATATTAATTGTACAACTACTAATTAAGGGTAAATGTCTAATAAATCCCTTAGTCGGAGCGTCATTTGAAATCGATACCTCACTTTTCAAAAATCAACATTCGCTGCTTAACTTTTTCGCAAATTTGAAATTAGCCTTTCCGTAATTTTTCCATCCATTTTCACAACTTCTGTTAGGGTGAGTCACCGTTTGTCCACGTAGACATCGACACCTCAAGTTAAAAACAACGCCGTTTTTAATGTTGGCTTTACACATCAGCCCCAACACATGCGAAATTTCTTTAAGCAAGAACTTGAGGCTTGAAGAACGTCAACTCTTAGGGAAGGATGATTAGAAAAGAAAAAAAAGTTAGAAGAAGGAGAAGGAGCAGGTGGAATGGAAGACTTCTCTAATCAAACCCATGCAAATAAGGTTGAGTATCGGTAAGTTATCTACACCTTAGTTTCAGTTAGGATTTCTTGATGAAAGTTCCCCAATCTGACCGTTTAGGGTTTACAATCACCGTCACGTCCTAGGAAGCACTTCTTTGGGTGTGCCATGTATGAAGCACAAAGGGTAAGTGAACCGTACCGTAGCTGTTTGATGATATACCCAAATCAGTAAAACCTATGTGAATGTATGTATAACCATTTTTCATTTTTTTTTTGTTAGAAAGCCATGCAATGTCGTTTTTTCCTTTGGTTTGACAAAGAGACATGTCCCCACGGAAAGGAATTACTACCTCCATTACGTGATGAATTGAAGTGCTTGAAGGAAAATGTGATACAACTTAGAGCATGGAAGAGGCAACTTACTCAAATGTTGGTGTATTTGTCAGTTGTATTTATTGCTTTGGTGGGAGTATTGTTGATGGGGTGTAAGGTCATGCTGATAAGTGTTAAATGCTACACATTCAAGCCCTTTAATTTATATATGTTAAGCTCTTAGTTTTGTTATAGTTTGATGTTTTATATTGTTTTTTTTTTTTTGTTTTCTTGTATTTTACAGGTTTTGGAAGAAAATTCATCAAATTCCAAAATTATAACGAAGTTGGCAAACTCACTTTTGGAAAGATTCAACTCCAAATCAATTTTGAATTTAAGAAAAGAGAAGTCGGCAAAATCTGTTATTTTTGGAAATAATCCAGAATGAGCATGTCTTTGTATTTTAATCATAACTGTTTTCTCAAGTATTGGATTGCAATGAAATTTGTGGCCTTCGAAATCTAAGACAAAATGAAATAAATATGTTAGAAATGGATTATTTTTTTTTAATTCAGACGTTTACCATGCCATAATCACCCCGCAATAAAGGACCGCAAATCTGTACAAATTTGAAATCTTTTTCCTACTTGGATTAAAATTTCAGAAAAGGAAAAGACTTGTACTTATTCTATTTGGACTAAGAGATCTATTTACGATTTTCTAGGATTCCTAGGGTTTCTAGAGCTTCTTTAATCTCTATAAATAGGCCTCTAACCTTTGAAGAGAAGACACACAAGCTTTGAGGAAAAAATTGAGACTACTTCAAGAAGAATTTTGGTTTTTCTTTCTTCTTTTATTTATTTTCTGTATGTATATAATTTTAGTCGATATTAGTTGTAACTAATGCTTACGTTAGGGCTCGATTGAATCCCTAATCATGTCTCTTTAAGTTTTTCAATTTGTTTTGCTACAATTTATATATTGATGCTTAACTTGATTAATTCTAGTTTCTTGAATTCGTCGCATGTTTATGTTTGGCCATCATATGCATGTGGTATGGATTTGTTATTTATGTCAATTTGGATGATCGAGTCTTGGGCATAATAAAGTAACAAAATAACCCCATCACAAGTTCTTAGATTAATCAACATGAAGACAACTGGAATAGATACCATGTTCGAATTTGAGCGTGTTTACCGATTTTCATAGATTTATGCTTTCTTGAAGAACAACTTAGTAGATACTATTGTGAGTTTTAAAGAGTACTCGTAAGCGCACGAATCGTTTGCAATATAGTGTGTGCAAGTGCGAGGTCGAATCCACAGGGAAATGGTCAAAAATCAGTGTCTTGCTTAATCACCCTCATTCTAACCTAGTTCCAAGAGTTTGAGGGTTAAACATGCACCAAAAATGCTAAGTAAAGAGGAAGAAATGAAATATGTAAAAAATGGACTAAGGCTAAGGAATTCACCAAACCATCTCCAACAACTCACACTGTTGGTTTCCACTTCAACATCCAAAGAACATTAAGCTTAGGGTGTCATTCAAGTCTCTTAACCATCAACCTTAGAACCATTAAATGAATCCAATTCAAAGATAAATCACAAAGAGTACCCATTTGAAATCAAATCATCCATTGTATCCATTCAAAGAATAAATCACAATGGATATCATCTTTCAAACCGATAAAACAATGTATTCATCGGTTGAAACACATTAAATGTCATATTTCTACCACTAACCACATTCATTGCAAAAGATAAAACATTTAAATGAATGGAACTTGAATAACATAATGATATAGCATTAAATGTGCAAGTAGGACTACAAGAGTGTGAGTGTCATCAATGGAGAGGTTTCATCCTCAACCTTAGTTGAGAGTTCTAGCCTCCCATGACTAAGAACACCACAAAAACTTGAAGAACAAACATGAAAATTGAAGAAAAGCTTTACAAAGACAAATGTCTGAAGAAAAGAGCTACTGAAATAAACTACAAAATGCACGAAATTAAACCTATCTACTGCTCTCTCCACCCTCCCAACTATGAGGCATGGCTATGGCTTTATAGAAGGAAATTAGGGTTAGAAACCCATCTAAAATGACTCCTCTAACCCCCTCTAGGGTTCCTCTCTTGCTAGAGACAACCAAGGTCACGAAACCAGCATGTTCTGCTGCGAAAATCAGAGGGAGAACTGTTTTTTGTCATGGAGAAGCTCCAGATTGGGTGTTCTGGCGCGCTTCTGCAAAAGTAAGTTCTGGAAAATTTCGATCGATCGACTTTTCAGGACTTCCGAATTTCCAAGTATTTCCACATGAAATTTTTGTCATTCCTCTCTTATTGACCTATAAAACACAAAAACTAACAAAAACATTAGAAAATAGCAAGGCTAAATGTCTAACTAATGTAAATCAAGGGGTCCAAATATACAATATTTGGTACTCATCAGATTTCATGCTAAATCCTTCAAGGAATAAAAGAGTTAGAGTAGATACTATGCCTAACTCGTTGCTTAGGGAAATCAATAGCTTTAAGAGAAGATACAATTTCCTTGTACCTGGTAAACATTAAGCATCATGTTATGATTGTAGTATTGTGCACATTGCGAATCTTATTTGAGTATGATTAATGATGGATATTGAAACCCGACCTTTTCTTCTTATCTTTTTTTAATTCAATATTTTATCCCGTCTTATTCAACATATCTCTTTAAATACAATTTATACCAATCCTCGTGGGAATGATCTCGTATTTGCCTGCTATACTATTGTTTCGATCATGTGCACTTGCGAGTAAAACGTACAAGTATTTGCCTATTTATTTAGGTAAATATTTGCACAACACATGCATTGACAATTTATGTAATGGTTAGCGTTGATCAAATACCCGAGAACTCGCCCCAACCCGCATGCTCCGCCCCGCCCGCCCCTAAAATCCCGGGTTTTAGTTGATTTTTTGCGGGTTGCAAGTTGGGGTTTTTAAAAACCCCAGGGACCCACCCCCCCGGTACAATTAAAAAAAAAAACAAAAAACAAAAAACCCTGGCAGTGCCGCACCCCCCTTCACCTCTTCTTCTTCTTCTTCTTCATGATTTCCGTCGTGCTGCGTCTGCTCTAGTGGAATTATGGAAGTTGATAGGCCTCACCGAGTCACCGATTTTGTGGGGATGTCATGAAGCTCCAGATCAGGGTTGACGAGGAGACTGGGAACGGTGGGAAGATCGTCGACGCTCGCTTCAAGAGACCTCGCCGAGTCACCGATCCTTAGGTCAACGGCCTCTCATCTCTCTTTTGTGACTTGTTTGTGATTTTCTTGTTTGAATTTGATTTTGTTTGAATCCGGTATTGTTTGAATATGATTTTCTTGTTTGGCTCCTGAGAAAATCTAGCTTTGGTTTGGTTTCTCATGTTTCTAGATCTAGGTATTAAACCCGCATATCCCCGCACAACTCGCACCCCCCGTCCCGCATCACCCCACACCGCACGGGTTCTCTCCATTTTGTGCGGTTTGTGGGTGCGATTTTCGCAACCTGCAGGGGTACGGGGCGGTGCCAAAAAAGGGGCATCCCCCCCCCCCCGCCCCCATGCTCAGCCCTATTAATGGTATCATCGGCATTGGCATTTTTGGATGTTTGATGGAGTGAATCTATGACTCCCATTTTTGTGAATTTGGATCATTATATAATTTGGTACTCCCATTTTGTGGAATGAGCATTTGAATGAATGACTTTTTTCGTGCATTTGGTTTAGTATCTATTTGTCATCAACATAAATTCATCACATAATTGTCATCAACATAACACCTAGGCAATAAGCTAATAAACATAACGCAAGGACCACATGCATCCTAAAACAAATACTCAATAAACAGTATATGTTTGTCATCAACATAAATACATCACATAATTGTCATCACAAGAACAATACTAAATATGTGTTATAATTCCAATACATTCACAAAATATTGTCCATTCCACCAACATAATACATTTATTGTTTATCCAAAGAGAAATGCTAGAGGTATCAATCTTTTACCAAGAGATGGGTACCAAGATAATGTGGAGCTTATTCATTGGTACCCGTAGCATTTCTTTTTATTAATTGTTTTGATCATCTCCAATGAATAAGTTCCACATCATCTTGGTACCTATCTCTTGGTAAAAAATTTGGTACCCCTAGCATTTCTCTTATCCAAAATAGCAACATTCACCTTAATAGAGCATGTACTTCCAAAGTATTAACAATAACGAAAAACTTAGATTGTTCATCAAACCACAAACTATTCCACTAGCACGAGTGTTTAGATCATTACAAAAAACTCAACAACAATGTTCTCATTGAGTAGAAATTGTCTTACCCCTTCTTCGAACATAGGTCTGCACGGGTTGGGATGTTGCAACTTCATTTTGGGATACCTAGAACGTAGCGAGGAGTCAGAACCTTGTTAACATTAAATTTGGTAATAGAACTACATTACACTTACATTTGAAGAAGTTTCGCAATCTTCCTCTTCTTTGGGTTCCATCTCTTTCAATTAGGGTTTACGGGTAGATAATAACCCTTATAATTATGATCTTTACCCCAACAGTTCCCACATGTGACCACATACCCATATGGCTTATCTTGTATGGGTTAGTGGGCTCATCGGGTGCCCTTGTCCTAGCCTTTCTTGGACATCCAGGCTGAACTCTATCAATTGGAGGCAAAATTTCATCACAGCCATCAACAACTGGCCACTATTCAGGCCTTGGCATAGCACGTACTTGTGGTTCGTATGCCTGTATGTACTTATTCATCATGTAATAACCATTTAAATATTGCTCAAGTCTTTGTTTGTACATGTAAATGGCAGTATAAGTGTAACGCCCCCAAACCGCTAAGGGTTAGGTTCGTCCATTTTCATACACCAAACTGCAAAGATTCGTAAGGTCTGCCAACAACCTAGCTAATATGCTGAATTTAATAACAAAAATAATAAAGATTTTAAAACTTTGAGCTTTAATAAATGCGGAAACAGTTATTTCGAAATGAACAATTATGTTTGATTCAATAATTGAAAATCTAAAGAAAAACTAAATTTATTGTGCAAGTGCACTTATTAAGGTAACTGAGATGCAATGTCCTAATGCTAGCCTAGATCCCATCCCGGCCGCCTAGGTCTCTCTGCTCATAACCTGAAAACAAAACAAAATAAGGGGTGAACGAAAAATGCTCAGTAAGGTAACCCTCAACCATAAAACGGTTGAGTTAACTTCATTTTCTTTAAAACAATTATTAAAATACACTTGAAATCTAAATTTCTAGAATACAAATAAAAATTCAGCATTTTGCTTAACACATAAAATTATTGGTTAATAAATAAATTTCTCATATGTAGGGCCCATGTACACTATTACGCCCTGTGTACTAGGGTTGCGCGGTCTACTGCGACCTCAGGCAGGTAAACTGTGGCCACAGGCCCTGCCCCGTCAGCTAATTAATTGAAGTGCACTTAGCATGACATAGGGATGGATCCGCTTTCTCTAAGTCCTTGAGCGGTTGCGCTTCCATCCAAGCAACGGTACCGAGCTTAATTTCTGCAAATCTCTGTGAATATATCTGGGGCCAAAATAATAGTCTCCTCCACACACGTGCCTCATTTATAAAAATCTCATTCTCACAAATTATTCTTATTCCTTTGATAACTCTTGAGGCAACGTGTGAGAGGGTTTTTACTCTACTTTTCTCATTAATTTCAAAAAGCTGTAACTTCCCGTCTCGAGAACCAACTACACAATTTACGAATAATTAGAAAAATCTTTTATAACCAAAGCTTCTTTTAAAAAAGTGATTTCAAGATTAACATTTATACCGACAAATTTTCATCTCAAAACTATTTTTAAAACAGTCATTCATGCATCAATATAATTTGAAATATAGAACAAGAACAATTAATTGCAAATATGTTTTAAAAAAAGGATAAAGTAATATGACATAAAACCATTTGAAAAGGGGTAGAGGATCCCTTACCTCGGTACTGCTACTCAACGACTGATTTGAAATATCAGACACCTGAATCGATAAGACTTAACTATGTCAGCCTTAGGCTAGTATACACATCTTAAAGGGAATCGGACCTAAAGCATCTCGGCTTTCCGATCTCTACCTATATCATGATTATAGGTGTATTATTATTATTAGAAAATTATTAAACCGTATTTGAGTGTACATATTTTGGATTTCATGAGAACTCTTGTGTCATATTCGTAAAATATGATATCAGTTAACTATATAAAAAAAATATGTTCTTGAAATGATATAAATTGTTCTAAGCCAAAAATCTAGAAAAATATTATAAGATGCCAAAATATCATTATATATCTATTAATTACATATAAGAGAAAAGGAAGAGGGAGTTAGGAATAGACAAAGAAAGGAATCAACAAGAAATTTCAAACCCAATACCTGCTTCGGTTCTTGGTTTTACAAAAGAATAGAAAAGCAAGCCATTACAAAGCCAAAAGAAAAGAAGGCACTGTGTTCAAAAAGAAGAAAAAGAAAAAAGAGAAAAGGACAAAATAACTTCAATCTTATGACTTGCTAACAGAGGAGAAGGAACAAAAGAAAAGGAACAAGGAAAGTGGTGCTGCCTAATTCAGTAAAAGAAAAGAAGGCTATGTGATATGAAGGGAAAATCAATCAAAATAAAAAAAGAGACCTCTCTCGGCTGTAGCAAAACAAGAAGGTCACAGAATAAGTCAACAACAAAGCTATAAAAAAAATCCTAGTCCTAGAGACCTGTGACGATTTGCACTAAACTGAGAAACAAGAAAGAAAAGAAAAATATAGAAGAAGACCATGTTTAAAGAAAGAACATAGGGGAAAGATGTATGTTATGTCGGTACAGCAGAAACAGAAAGGCAAAAAAAGAAAAAGAACAAAAGAAAGTAAAGTAAATGCATGTGACGTTGGTACAGAGAAGAAGCAGAGAAAAACAAAAGGCAAGAACACCGAGTATGGCTAAATCAAAATGAGAGGAAGAAGAAAAGAGACAGAAATATACCTGCAATTTACCGACCCTCAAACGCACAATGAAAGGGAGAGCGACGGCTAAGAGATTTATTTATAGGAGTAGGGTTTTATTCTTTGACTGCTAGGGTTTTATATAATAAAACAGGTATTTCAATAGGAATAAAATTGCATAAAATAAAAATAAAAAATCTGGTCCTCATATTTTTTTATAAATATAAAATTTAAAAGTGGCTTAAATTTATTAAATTTAAAAGCCGGTGTTTTAATAAAACATAGAAGCAGTTATTTAATAATAAGAAATAAAATTTTCATATGTAAAAAAAAATCAAGTGTTTATTATTCCCGTCTAGTTATCCATTCTCATAGGTCGTAAAGACTATTCTACCCTCGAAAGGGGGTCGGGGTTATTACAATAAGCATGTGCACAAGGGATATCATTGAGCTACCATCTCCCACATGAGCATGTACCTTCAACCAAATTAACTATTCGACGTGTGTCGAACATGTGGTCAACCCCGAACTCCAACTCATTTTGTCATCTACATAAACAGTTATTTGCTTCATCTTTGGATCTTTCCAACTTATTCTGAACTTTGGGACATATTTTCTGAGTCGCGGCTCGGATTCCGTCTCTTTTCTGTTGGAATATTGTCATCAATTGCCTCCAAATCATTTCCAGCATAGTCAAGCTTGTCCCTAGATTCTTTGATCCATGCATTGAATGCCTTCGCAAGATTATTCAAAAGCATATCACTCTTGGAAAGTGTAGAAAAGACATGTCTAGACCAAGATACAAGGTTGACATCATTAAGATACCGATAGACACCAACATCCATACCTTGTATCACTTTCATGTGATGCTGAAAAATCATTGCATTTGATGCTCTTGTAGCTCCCCACAACTCATCCTTAAATGTTTTTCTCTTGTATTCCTTTGACTTGAAGTTTGCATGTAGGTGACACACACAAAATCAATGCTCAACATGTGGCAACAAATGATCTACTGCGGGATGAAGCCCCTGCATAAATGCAAAGAATTCTATCAATAAAGTTTAGAAAACCAAAAAAGAAAAAGAAAAAAAGAGTAAACATGTAAACATGACTTTGTCATTACCTTCTGTCGATCAGATATAATAGTCCAACTGCAACCTTCGCCACTTCCGATATAAATATTATCAATAAGAAGTTCTATAAACCACTCCCAAGATTCCCTGGTCTCAGCCTCTGCAACCGCATACGCAATGAGGAACATATCATCATTCTCATCATTTCCAATGGCATTCAACAACTAGGCCCCTATTTCCCCTTTAAGGTGGCAAGCATCCAAACTTATGATTGGTCTACAACCATACTTGAAACCTTTCTTGCCTACATCCAAGCATGATCCCTCTATTTGTATGTATGCACTACTGTTGGAATTTGACCTCAATATGGTCTCACAATACTTCCTTGTGTGATGGTATTGCTCCGAATGACTACCATAGATCGCCTTCAGTGCAATCTTTTTTGCTCCCCAACATCAGCCTACGGAAACATCAATGTTGTGATCCTTCTTCACCCATTGTTGCAATGCATATGGGGTCCATATGGAATCATCCTTGAAATCAATCATATACTGGGTGGCAAGATACTCCACATCAGCCTTTGTGTTCTCATATTGATTCCTGCATTGATGGTCTAGTTTGAATGTTTTTATCTGTATTAATTCTTTCTTTGCATCCAAAGATGCATGAATCTCCAATCACAACCTTGACCTTACTCTTTGCAAACTGCATTCACCCTTACCCTGTCATTGTGTTTGTATTTGAAAGCAAACTCATGTTGCACAGCATACCATTTTAGTGCCTTTTTAAAGACACGAGTATTAGCAAACAACAGACCCTTCTCCAACTCGACTAGTATTCTCATGTCATAGCTCTCATTGAACTTCCTATACCTCATCTTTCTTCGACTTGTCCTTTCATCAGCAGACCCATCCAAACTTACCAACTCTTCACTATCGTAGTACTTTTCACCCTCTTCATGTCCAATGTTTGCATTATGCTCAGCATCTACAAACTTTCCTCACCAATTCTCCATATAGTCCTTTTTGAGTGGGACATTAGTTGTTTGTTCTACTTTGCTTCAAAAATCGTTTAAAATCATTCAATGAATCCGTTCTTTGCACAAATCACAAAAGATACCCGATTTTTCACCTAATCATCAAATGTACCCGTTGAACAAAACACAATAAATACCTAACGTTTTGACAAATAAAACCAACCAAACTGTAATGTCCAAGACATTTTGTAGTAGTTAAAACATGAAATTTGAGTAAATAATTAATTAAAGTTAATTCAGTATCCTTAAAAATGCAAGAGAATATTTTTAGGTCCAAAGAAAAAGAAAATAGAAAATAAAAATGATAGAAAAGAAATAGAAAATGAAAGAAAAAAAAAGAAGAAAAAAAGAAGAAAGAAATGAAAAGAAAGAATCATTAAAAGAAAAGTCAAAAGAAGAAAAATAAAACAAACAAATAAATAAATAAATAAGAAGGGAAGCGAATGTCCGTGCGTCTCACTTCTCAAAAAAAAAAAAAAAAAGAGGTAGTAGCCTCTGCCTCTTTTTGTTCCAAAAAAATATTTTTCTCATTTTCTCTGATCTACGAAGATCCAACCGTCCAAACTCAAATTCGATTTCGGAAACGTGATCTACGAAGCCTGATTTACCTTTTTACCAATCGTTTTGAAGTAAATAGTTCAATTCATATTTTGAAATTTTTGGTTAAATCTAGCAAAATATGAGTTTAATCTAGTGTTTTCTTTAGGTATTGTGCTATTTGGGGCCTGCTTGTGGTTCCTCAAATTTCATTTATTATTTGGGTGAATTTTGGTAAGTTCCATAAACCCTAACTTTTAGGTATTTAATTTTAATTGAGTTTTCATGTGATTAACCCTTAGTAAATGCTATTGGGTTAATAATATTGTGTTTGGGGTAGTGTTTTGTAAATTATGGTTTAAGTTTGGAAACTCCAATTTGATGGGTTAAATTAATTTGGAGTTTTTAAGTGTTTAAAAGTTAGATCGTTAAATCATGTTAATAAGTTAGTAATTATTGTAAAAAGATTAGTGAACGTAATTTTAGGGTTAATGTTATTTTAAATACGGTAGCATTTTATGTGACTAGGTTAATGAAAATAATTTATGGGTTAGTGAAAATAATTTGGAATTAGTATTTAATGTTATAGGTAGTTATTTAAGTGATGATTTCAATATCTAGCCCTTAGTGAATGCTTTGGGTTAGTATTAATTAAGTTTAGTTAGCGTCTTAGATATATGGGTTGATGTCTGGAATCCTTAAAATGTTATGGGTTTTCTATGGGTTAGCTCTTGAGCAATTTAAGAGTTAAAGGTGAGTCCAATATTAGAAGTTGTTAATAATGTGCAATGTATTGTTTTTACAATGATGCATTACATGTTGGTGTCCAGGAAACCTAGTGCTTAATATTCGCGCAGCCAAGGTGATATTCTACTCACTGAGAAACTATTATTATTTTTATATATTATAGAATTGCAAAATATATATGTTTTATAAATCCGAACCAACTGTATGTTGAATATATCTGTTTTGGTTGATTTGAGTAGTTTTGATTATGTTCAAATAATATCAATGATGTTATAAAATGATGCATGAATGAAGGGTGTTGAATTGATTTAAAGTGTTTGAATTTGTGCTACAGTTGTGATTTAAATTATGCAAAGTAGAATGATAAAATTGCATGTTGATTGGTTTATTGTATTTGAAGAAAGCACGATTTGCAAGGAATATGAGTATAGAGTTTGAATTGCAAAGCATAAAGCATGAACATAATAACGAAAGAGATGGTAAGCCTCATAATAATGAAAGAGAGTGTAAGCTTCATAATAACAAAAGAGAGGGTAAGCCTCACAAAGAACAATAAGACTATCATGAGCATGCATATCATTGTTTAAATTGTGTGATGTTTTCATGATATAGAATATTGTAGTTTTTATGCTAGACATATTAGTATGCCTAAGAGTTTTAATGGCAAAGAGCTTTTGTATATTTCTGTCATCTGGTTGCATGATTTAAGAACATTGAGCTTGAATATACAATGATATTTTCATTGTTCGGGTATGAGGAATACAGTGTCTTGGGAGTAGGTAAATGGATTGTCATAGACATGAAGTTGTAATGCCATAGGATTCGGTATTACCTGTATTCGGGGAATGATAGTATGCTCGTACTAAAGAGGGAAATGACATATTTTAAGCTTGGCGTACTTAGATGTGACGCTATTGGTTGGTGTGTCAGAGTGTTTTGGGAGTAGGTAGATGGATTGTCATTGGCACATTAGTAGGACGTGCATGGATATTGGATTTTTACTCTAGTAACCGCATGAACAACTATGAGCCAAAGACATGAAGTTGTAATGCCCTGAGGCACGATGATATCACAGTTGGTAACGTTAGATCTCTTTGCATTTGAGCTACCATAATAAAAGTATTATAGTAGATGGGTGTATACGTAGTTGCTTCCGAACCATTGGAACTTCTACGTCCAACTGCATAGCATGTTTTAAATATTTTCTAATAATCGGTGTTTGCTATATCAGCTATTGGAGGTTTTTCAAACAAAGGTTTATAAAATTGGTAGCTGTTATAGTGCTCATAAGACTATAAAGGAAAAGTTGGTTTATTGCGAAAACTCAATTAATTTAATATCACTATGGTCTCGGTATGTTTTATACTAAGACGGTGGGCTCATAATTCCACATGTGCGGATGCGGCAACCCCCACAACTGTGTAGACATTGATGCTTTGGTTGCAGGTTTAGCGGATATAGATGAAGATTGACATACTTAGTGTATGAGATGCTATGATTGGAGCATATCGTGACGGTCATAAATCACAGATTCATGGGTAGTCCGAATTTTGGATATTTGGATTATTGGCTCGTGTCCTACGTGGCATATGTATTTTGTGAGCCTGTACTTTGGGTGTGCAAATTAGGGTTTAATGCTTTGTAAGACTTAACCAAATAAACTAGTAAATGGCTCTTGTTGTTGATAATTGTTATGTATTAGATATATTTTTGCTTATGATATGTGTTCCGCTGCACATTGTGTATTATGTTCCATTGTTAGATGCAACTCTGATTATCAAGTGCATGTGATAGGGCATGTGCCATATGTTGGCTGAGCGACAAGTACTCGTACTGTGAAGATCCATTTACGTTTTTAAGAGAATAATGTCTATTAATTGATTTGTAAAAAAAAAAAAAAGGTCGTCACACAAACAATTAAATGAGACAATCTCAAATCATCACATGTATCCGAAAATCACAATAGATACCCAAGAATCATCTCAATAATGGAATGGAAGTAGAACAATTAAAAATCAAAAGCCCATACAATCAAATAGCATAAACTAGCATGAAAACATTGTTGCTCTTCAATGGTGAGGCTGCATCCTCAACCTTAGTTGAGATTTTAGCCTCTCATGGCATAAGAAAGCATAAAGAAACTATAAGAATCCATTAAAAATCAAAGAAACTTACAAAATATGGGAGTTCTAGCTGAAAATCACTCAAGAAACTCTAAAAACTAGTGAAAACAGCGCCCTTGGTGCACAACCAAGCGTTATGGGCAGCCTCCCTCCGAAAATGAGAAAAGAGTGGTATTTATAGACAAAAATTAGGTCCTCAGCGTGTAGGTGACACGTGTGCCCTCAAGCAGGTAAGGTTGCGCTCGAGCGCACTCGGGCATTTATCAGGCCTTGCGCAGCACAGGGCACAAGCGTTGCTTGCGCTGTGTGCGGCAGATGCGCTCGAGTGCATTATGCTATGCTCGAGCGGTTTGTCACTCGATCGGAATCAAAGTCCCTCGAGCGACTTGTGCTGTCTAATTTTTGTCCTCTCCCCTCTTCTCTACAATTACACATGAAAAACGTCATTTTTCTCTCAATGACCTGCAAAACACCAAAACTAGCCAAAAACATTAGAAAATAACAAAACTAAGGGTTTAACGAATACAAATTAAGGGGTCCAAATATACAATATTTATGACTCATCAAATACCTCCAAACTTACATTTTGCTAGTCCGTTAGCAAAATAAAATGAAAAATAAAATTAAAGCATGAAACATAAATACTCTTTCGTGGGAGAGACGATTGCATTTAGCATATGCAACAAGCCTTTTAAACCCTATGATTACCTAGTGGATGAGTAAAGTCTCGTGTGGGATTGCTAAAAATGATACCCACAAACATTGAAACACTATGTTGTCAATAAGAAAGAATTTTCACACAAACCATGGTTCATATATCATGAGCATGCTTAAAAAAACAAACACCGTCATCAACATCAACAGGGGATCCAACATCAAATCACTCATAAATGAACAATTAAGACATCATATGTTCTCAAAAGTGTAAAGTGAAATAATATACAATCATGAGGTTTCAATTTAATCTCAAGATAAGTACCTCAAAAATCATTGGAATCCCTATCAAATGAAACAACCAAGGCATATCATTTATTTATTTATTTTTTATTATGTAGGCTGTACAATGCTCGGCTCCCTTAAGCTTTCTAATTGACCTATGTAACGAGTGTTAGGCCAATGACTCCCAAACCAAATAATTTTAGGGCACTGGATGTAGAAACATTCTTAAAAGCTTAATTACTCAAGTCAAAAAGGCTACGAAGCCAAACTAACCATACAATCAACCAACTTGAATCTTACACCTTTTGACGCGAACACTCAATGCTTAGTGAGGCAAGAGGTTCGGTTTCTTAGTAAAAAAACTCAAGATGATACTATTTATTTATTTTTAAATAAATATATTTTGCAAGCCAATGTAATTTATCAATAGGTCATCCAACAATTCTCAAAATACACAATTACGCACAAATTCGTACCCCACAAATTATATGCTAATGTGATCGTGATAATTCAACTCAAAACACGTGAAGTCTCACTAACCCAAAAATAAGTTAGAAGATTCAGATTCCTAATGACATGATGTGTTCAACACTTTAAGCAAGTCAATGAAATGCAAACCACAGTTACGGTTTAACTCAAACTTTGACAACAACGAGCACAAATATATATATATATATTTTAATTTTTTTCAAAATTTTCTAGACAAAAAGACAACTAAAAATAAACAAACAAACAAACAGAGTGTTTTTCTATACCTCCAAACTTAAATTACACATTATCCTCAATGTGTAGTGTAGAAATAAGTTACCAGAAGAGAAGAAAAATTTTAGGTGTGAAAAAGGTCAGGGCGTCCCCCAAACTTAAACACCAAAACATTTATCAACAAAACTAACATCAATATTTTCTCATAGAAACAAACATCAAAAGGTTAATTGCTGTCAAAAATAAAATGGCAAGAAATAAAATGAAAAAGAAAAAATAAAAGAACTTGAAAATTATGTGCGGAAAATAAAAAGGACAAATTACCCTACTTTTCCCGATCATTAAGATGTCCAACCATCAAGTGGTAAGAAATGATATGAATACCAAATACTCAGGGATCACAATGTCAAAAACATAATCGTAGTTTATGTTCACTGATTACTTTATTCTGAAACACATACTTAGGGATCATAATGACCCCACTGCCCCACATGTTAACTGCTCAATTTATTCTCAACTACCCATAATGACAAACACATAATCGTAATTTATTGTTCTCACCATCCGTTTTCTAAGCCATCTCAACATCAACTGACCCACATATCCAAAAATTTGTAACATCCAGATAGGTATCCGCATCGTAGCTGACAACCCACAATAACAAATTCCAAACTCAAAATTATATAAAATCATATCCACATTGATGATAACAATATCATTTCCTAATTTTCAGGCAAAATAATCCAAAACCGTAAATTGGGAAAACAACATAAAAATTGTGAATGAATGAGATATTACCTTCAATACAAGGACGACGGAGACGATGAGCTTTTTGGTACTCGCAACGAGAACGGAACGGTTACGACGAGATTCTCCATAGCAACGTTAGGGACAATAGAGACGACGAAGAAGACGAAGAGACAATCTTTGTTTTTAGATGAATGAAAATGATAGGTCCTTACGTTTTCCAGAATTTTCTCTATTTAATCCTCGATTTTCAAAAAAAAAAAGCTTCAGAGTGCCACCCATCTGAAATTTCGCACGTGTTAGGGCTGACGTGTCAAGCCAATATTTAAAACGGTTATGGACAAATGATGACTCACCCTAATCGAAGTTGCGAAAATAAAAAGAAAAACCACGGAAGAGCTGATTTCAAATTTGCGAATAAGTTAAGCAGCGAATATTAATTTTCAAAAAGTGAGAGATCGATTTTAAATGACGCTCCGACCCATAAATTTATAAAATATTTACCCACTAATTAAATACATTAACTATGCAAATCATAACAGAAATTGGACGAGGATGGCACTAAATACATTCTGTATTAGATTTGTAGCATCTCAATTTGTTTGCAGAAACTAAAACCAAACCGGCGTGGACCTTGCGTTGCTGGCCGAGGCTTGAGACTTTGAGAGAAGATTGGAAAAGAAGAAGAAATGGCGTTCCAGAAGATAAAGGTGGCGAACCCCATCGTCGAAATGGATGGTAGTTTCCACTTTTGACTGAATTACGAACTGGGTGTTACTTACTTCATCAATCAAACATGTTCTCCTTATTTTTTGTATTATGCAGGAGATGAAATGACTCGAGTCATTTGGAAATCAATCAAAGAAAAGGTCTTTCTTTCCCCTTTTCTCACTCATCAATCATGTCGTTTTCTTCTTCTTCTTCTTCTTTCTTTTTTTTTTTTTTTTTTTTTTTAATATCTGTAACCTTTTTGTTTTGATTTTCCACAGCTTATATTTCCCTTTGTGGAGTTGGATGTCAAGTACTTTGATCTTGGCCTCCCTAATCGTGATGCCACTGATGATAAAGTTACAATTCAGAGTGCTCAAGCTACTCTTAAGTAAACCCTCGTATCTTTTCCTCTCATTAAGCTTCGTTTCTTAATGTTATCGTTATAATTATTGCTTTGTTATATTTGATTGGAATTCATAGCATAATTTTTTGTTTATTTTTAGAGCCATAGGGCGCGAACACTTTGCAAGAATTGCACCTACAGAATATGGTTTTCTTTCCTTTTTCAATCGTGGGTCCTTTTCATTATGAACAATCAGTGTATTGCTAGTTAAATTGTGTCAAATGAAGAGGTTATGAATGCTTTTCGCTGTTTTTATTGTTTGAATAGCTTGCTTGTACAGTTGTTAAAACTTTGTCCTGTTGTCAAATTCTTTGGAGGCTACTTATACTATTTATATGTTTCATAAATTTTGCTACCCAACAATGTCATTTAATTTCCTCGTGTTATTTTTCCTATTATTTGGCCCTTGTAGGTATAATGTAGCAATAAAGTGTGCAACTATTACTCCAGGTATGCATTCTTGACCTGAATCAGAATGGTGCACATGTTTTACTTTAACAGAAGAAATTTTTGGCTACTAACTGGCTTATGTGTAAAAATGGTTTGTTTTCGGTAGATGAAGATCGTGTCAAGGAGTTTAACTTGAAGCAAATGTGGAAGAGTCCAAATGGGACAATTCGGAACATTTTAAATGGTCAATGAACTTACCTGAGTGGTTTTATTCGTTTCCTGTTATTTGTTCTACATTATTTATTTAAAGCAAGCGGCCACACTGCTTTCTGTTTCCCACAGGTACTGTTTTTAGAGAACCTATTATCTGCAAGAACATTCCCCGTCTTGTCCCAGGTTTGTAATGTTTTCTTGAAATGTCAGTTTTCTTTTCTTAATGATGTGAAGGGCCTAGATTAAATTGGTATTTGCTTCAGGTTGGACCAAGCCAATATGTATTGGAAGACATGCTTTTGGTGATCAGTACCGAGCAACTGATACAGTTATAAAAGGATCTGGAAAACTTAAATTGGTTTTTGGTAAAATCCTTAGGCAGCTCTTCGATACTAATTACTTTTCCTTTTCACAAAGACTTGTTAAACTAATGCACAAAGCTGAATCCAGCTTAGTTTTTCAGTCCTATTTTCCTGTCAATTTTTGTGGAATCATCCTATTAAGGGCCAATTGGAATGTCTGCAGTACCCGATGGACATTATGAGAAGAAAGAGTTCGAGGTTTTCAACTTTACTGGTGCTGGAGGTGTAGCTTTGTCCATGTATAACACGGATGAGGTTTAGTTTCACAAATGCTGTTCTTTTTCCCCTCATTTCTTTTTATACTCGGTGCTTTACTTGGAGTTAACTTGTTAGAAGAGTTTGGCAATTTTAATGCTGATATCATCATATATATATATATATATATATATATATATTTTACTTTGAATACAGTCCATTCGTGCTTTTGCTGAGGCTTCGATGAACAATGCTTACCAGAAAAAGTGGCCACTTTATCTTAGCACGAAAAATACCATCCTTAAGAATTATGATGGAAGGTATGCTGTTACCTTGTTAGACTTCTTTTCATTTTCTCATTCTGCTCAATTGTGTTTACCTTAACAAACTAAATTATAGAACCTCTTGTACCTACATGTGAGAGAGATAGAAAGAGAGATGGGATGTTTATGTAATGCTTCATGGTTAGTCAAAGAGCCTGTATAATACTTTTTTCTTCTTCTTTTTTTCTTGTGAAGATTTAGTGTATGTCTTTCTGATTATGTATTTTGATTTTCTTATCACATGATTTTCATGAAGATTCAAAGACATTTTTCAGGAAGTTTATGAAACTCAATGGAAATCTAAGTTTGAGGCTGCAGGGATATGGTGAGATATCCAGCCCATCATGCTTATTGGTTTATGCGGTTTGAGTACTTTTTCATCAACTTATATTGCTGAATTGGTAGGTATGAACACCGTCTGATAGATGATATGGTTGCTTATGCTCTTAAAAGTGAAGGAGGTTATGTATGGGCATGCAAAAATTATGATGGGGATGTGCAGAGTGATTTCTTAGCCCAAGGTGGGTTTGTATCAATATGATGAAAAACCTGTGATTTACTTGCTGATCTTTGTGAAGTTTTCTGCTTTTGTGAGAACTGAATGGACGGGTATTTTAGAGAAGATGTTTAATTTTCTGTTTAGTTTGTGATGAACAACACTTATCATTGGTACAGGATTTGGATCTCTTGGGCTGATGGCCTCAGTACTGGTATATCTTGCTGTTCTCATTTTTGTTTTCGCCTTTTTTTTTTTTTCTTCCTTTTTGGTCCATTTTTCACTTCGAATATATGGGAAGTTGGACTGGTGTTTTAGGTGTGCCCGGATGGAAAGACTATCGAAGCTGAAGCGGCCCATGGGACAGTTACCCGCCATTTCCGGGTTCATCAGAAAGGATATGAAACCAGCACAAATAGCATAGCATCAATCTTTGCTTGGACGCGAGGTCTTGCACACAGGTATAAGAATGATTCCTTCTTCAATCTAGAAGATTTCGCATAACATTTTTGTCCTTGAAAGTTTAGATTTCTAGGAATTGAGCTAATCAATGTTATTAGGGCAAAGTTGGATGGCAACGCCAGACTTCTGGGTTTTACTGAGAATCTGGAAGCAGCCTGTGTTGGAGTAGTCGAATCAGGAAAGATGACCAAGGATCTTGCACTTCTTATTCATGGGCCCAAGTACTGCCAAAAGGATATTGTTTTAAAAGTTCTGCTGTTGTACTTAATTTTTATACCTAATAAAAACTTTCATGTTTTATGTAGGGTTACCAGGTCTCAATATCTGAATACCGAAGACTTCATAGACGCCGTAGCTGAGGAGCTGAGAGCAAGACTGTTTACCAAAGCAAAGTTGTAAACAATAGCCAGTAACCTGGGTTTATGCTTGCAATAATGTTGCAGTTTGCTTCGACTCATATGTGAGAGAAAGCAAAAAGAAATAAGTAAAATTCATTTTGGGAATTAAATGGGGCATTCTAAAATAAAATAATGACCATCGAATGCTCGTTGTAAGACTTTACGGTATGTTATTACTGGTTTGCTTGCTATCATAGGCCACAGATTTTACAAAGGTAAGGGATAAATACCGATTGATGTTTACTGTCTTAATAAGGTTTGGTGTTAATTATGGAGAATTGTAGTGAACCTATGGACCTGTGCATTATGGCTATGTATAACATGAGGTAGCAAGTCCTAGAGCCATCACATGTTACAAGCACTGTGCTTGTTGGTAATTGATGAGGTAACAGCGTTCTTTGTTCTACCAGCTGAAGCATTAGGCTAAGAATTATATTTCCTGCTATTTTTTAGAAGAATGGGAAGAAATCTATGCATCTCTATTGGTTTACTGTTAGAAAATCACTTCCATTTGAAAGGGCAGGGCTATGAGAAGGGAAGCAGAAATCTCTTCATGGCACGCACTTGTCTTGACTTCTGCTGAGGTTCTAGCACAAAAGGTGGACTGAGAGAAGGAAACATATAGAATTGCAGAATTTTACCTGTTCGAAAGCTTTTTGTTTGTATTATTGTTGTGCTGTAAGCCTATAAGTAATCTGACAATAAGGATATTTGAAAAAAGAAAAACACACAAACGAGCTCTAGTGTTTGTAATTGGAAGTTGGAGGCAAATCGGTATGCCTTTCTTTTGATCGGCTGATGATGGCATGTAAATCTCAAGTAAGAAGTCTTGTGTACAAAATTTTTTTTTTTTTTTTTGATGAATAAAAGATTTTATAAGGCTCAACTCAGCAACCAATACACTCCAGTGAAAACTGGAAACAACTCCTGGATGGGGACAACAAACCCCTAGCTAGGAAACCAAGAGAGAAAAACATCAACGACAACCCTACTGCTTCCAAGAACACAGCAAGCAACAACATAATACAAAGACCACCAGAACCTGCTATTAGTAGACACAATCAACTAAAGCAATCATCCAAAAAACAAACACCCATCTACAAGATCAAAACAGAGAAATCAAACCCCCATCAATCCTCAAAGACACTTAGGACTCACAACATCCCATCACTCCAGAAAATGCAGATTCCATTTAGCAACAAGGTTCATATACTTCTTGAAATGGCTGATCTTCCCTTTTGCTACAATCTTCGCTCGAGCTTTCCACCTAACACGAGTCAAAATTGCTTCCTCCGTGCGTGGAGTGTTATTGTGCAAAAGGTCGTTCCTCTGCTTCCATATATGGTACACAGTAGCTCCAAAACACAGTCGACCCAAAACTGCTCTTAAACTTTTCCCCTGCATCACCTTCAAGCTCCAGACTACAATATCATCCCAATCCAAAGGCACATTGTAAAAAGAACACTCAGCCATGATTTCAGTCCAAATCCGCCTACTGAAACTGCATCTAAAGAAAAGATGCTCACGGCTCTCTTGAGCACCATAGCAGAAAGGACAAAGAATCTGTCCTGAATAACCCCAGCAACACATGCGTTGTTTAGTGATCAAAGCATCCCTGAAAACTAGCCAAAGCATGAAAGAATGCCGAGGGATAAAAACAAGAGCCCAAACAATCTTCCACCATTCAACTACCGGATGCACCTCTCTCAATTTTTCCCAAGTGTCCGAGCACTTATATATGCCACTTCGAGAATTCCACACTGGCTCATCAGCATTTCCAACCTCAACTGTGTGAAGTTGACTCTGAATCTCAACAAGATCATCTGACCGGGCATAAGGCCAAAACCAAGCATCATTCTTCATAATGACATCCAGTTTGGCATGCAGGGGAAAACCTGAATCATGAACGATTCTATAACCATATTTATCCAAAAGACAGCCTGCAGGATGCCAATTATCCAACCACAAGAACACCTTATTACCCCTCCCAACCTTAAAACGAATGAAGCTTTTGGCTATGTCTCGGAGCTTGAGAATCTTCTTCCAACTCCAAGAACAAGAAGTTGGAATAGGAACTGTCCAGAAGCTCCTACCTTTCAACCAGTTTGCTTCAGTCCATGCTACCCATAAAGAGCCTGCTTTTGAAAATAAATTCCAAACATGGTTAAGCATCGAAGCCTGATTCCAAATAGCAATGTCCTTGATCCCAAGACCCCCTTCTCTCTTAGGTAGACAAACCTTACTCCAAGCCACCTTAGCATGAGCTTTTGAATCACTACCACTCCATAAGAATCTATTTAGTTTCTGCTCAATCAAATGAATAACTCTCTTGGGCATAATGAAGACTTTGGCCCAGAAAACCTGCATGCTAAGAAGCACGGATGACAGAAGTTGAAGCCGGCCAGCAAAGGAGAGATTTTTTACAAGCCAAGAATCAATTCTTGCTGTAATTCTATTAACCAGGCATTCACAATCAGAGGAAGATAAACGCTTAGTGACAAGGGGAACACCAAGATACCTTACTGGAAGAGAGCCCTCCGGCATGTGAAGAATCTCCAAGATGGGTTGCTTGACAGCAACAGGAACACTGGCAAGGAAAATAGAGCTCTTAGAAGGGTTAGCCTTCAACCCTGATAATTCCTCAAACTCAGCAAGAACCTCAACTATGGCAGTAACTGAGGAAGTAGTAGCAGCAGAAAAAATCAGAAGGTCATCTACAAAGCACAGATGAGTTAGATTAACTGCAGCACATTTTGGGTGATAAGTAAACGCAGGGGAACCAGCAACTTCACCCAATAAAGAAGACAGCCCTTCCATGGCCATGACAAAAAGATAAGGGGAGAGAGGGTCCCCTTGCCTTAGTCCCTTCCTTCCCTCAAAATAACCCACCAAGGTTCCATTCAGAGATATAGAAAAACTTGGACTAGTAATGCACGCTCTAATCCAGGCAATGAACCGTCTAGGAGCTCCAAAACATTTAAGACAATGCAGAATATATTCCCAATCCAAGGAGTCATATGCTTTCATCAAATCTACTTGTGGTAATGGCAAACAACTTCCTGAGCTAGGAGAATATTTTCAGCAATGCCACGTTTGGGAATAAAAGCTCCCTGGTTAGAGCTAACCACCTCATCCAGCCCCTTCATCAAACGATTGGCCAGAATTTTTGTAATGCACTTATACACCACATTGCAACAAGCAATCGGCCTGTTACCCATAGAAGATGCATTCTTTTTTTTAGGGATCAAAGTGAGAATGGTGGAATTCACCTCCTTCAAGAGCTTCCCATGAAGAAAAAACTCTAGAATAGCATCACAGAAGTCATCACCAATAACCGACCAACCTTTCTGAAAAAACCCAGCAGAAAATCCATCAGGTCCAGGAGCCTTGTTAGGATTCATAGAGAATATAACTTTCTGAATTTCTGATCTAGTGACAGGAACTTCCATACTACTTATACTATCATCAGAAAACCTCCTCTTAATAAGACTATCAATCCTCTCAGCCTTGACAGTAGAGAACTCATGAGAAGAACTTCCCAAAAGCTTCTTATAGAAATCTATAGCCATATTCTTAATCTCCTGAATATCAAGAGTGCTATTCCCCTTATCATCCTTTAACATCTTAATAAGATTAGAAAAGTTTCTAACCTTAACAGAGTTATGAAAGTAGGAGTTATTTCCATCTCCAAGCTTGAGCCAATTAATCCTAGACTTTTGCTTGAGGAAATTCTCTTCAGCAGCCGAGATAGACACCCAAAGATGCAAACATTCCTTCTCTTTTTTTTTACAATCTTCATTGCCTCGGGAAGCCATAAATTCAGCTTGAGACTTGACTAGATCAGACCTAGCCTGTAACACCTTCAACCCCAAACCTCCAAAAATCTCTCTGTTTTTAAGCTTCAGGACCTCCTTGACAGATTTGAGTTTAGCATATAGTCGAAACATAGAAAAAAGAATAAAGCTTTAGGCTTATTTGGAGGAACTGAAAAGTTGGCTATAATTTTGCCCCTCTCTCATGTTAGTAGAGGTTCCATTTTTTTTTTTTTTTTTTTTGACATGTCCACATAAGAGGGGAGAGGGGATTCGAACTAGTGACCTCCACTTCATAAGGCGTGGTTCCCAGCCAATTGAGCTACCTCTTGATGACAATAAAAGTTCCATTTGAGGTTGAATAAAATTACATGATAATCATATGTCAATTCAATGCTATGAGTGTCTCAAAAACAAATAATAATAGTAATAACAATAAATTAAATGTTATGAATGGCAATGTTTCTACTTATCTATTATATGTTGTTTTTGTTGTTTATTTATTTTTATTTTTATTTTTTTGAGAAATTTTAATAATCTTCATTGATACTGAGAAAACTAGAGCTAAAGCTATAAAAAAAAATTAGAGCCTATTGCTCTTAAGGTTACAACTTAACGGTACAATTTGGAATTTCTTTCATCCATACATAATCGATGACTTGTTTTAATGCCGCTTTTGCAAGCCCGTGTGCAGTAAAGTTAGACTCTCTTAATATGATTGATCTGCCATCTTTCTATCATTCTTAACACCCCTTTTGTATCCTCAACAAGCTGGTCATATTTACTCCAGTTTTGTTCCGTCAATCAACGAATCACCCTCCAAGACAACACTATAAAGCCCCACATCATGACCGAATTCCGCTGCCTTCAAAGCACCTATAACCTCTGCCACCACCACCGATTCTTACACAAAATCATGTGTGATTTCTCGTTGCAATCACCTGGCCCCGAGAATTTCTCACAATAGTACCAATACCCATACGTCTAGTGATAGCATCAATGGCCACATCTCAAATAATTTTGTATCATCGATGTGGCGGCCTATTCCATTTAAAAATCAATTTTGACTAATAGTGGATCGCCTGATCACCTACCTTTGCTCCAAATGTGTTGTATGCTTGAAGGAAAGCGACGGACTCTTGAATAAGGAGATTTGGATGGGTGAAAACACCTCCATGAATCACTTGATTTCTTCTAAACCAGATACTACGTGTAATAACTGCATACAATGCTATGTCCTCCACTATACACTTGTCAATCCAATTTTCCATGACATATATGAAACTTACTCACTCCCCCAACATTGTTCTTTTGCACCTTTTGCTACTAAGCCCCCAAACGTCAAATGTCCAAGGACAATTCGCATTCCATATTACAAAAAATGCACAAAGATTTTGACAGGATTTGACACCTGCAATCTCCGCCCCAATACTTCATGGATCACTGAATGCAAAAGAAACTGCCCCTCTTTTTCTTTTTTCTTTGTTTTCCGTTCCCATATTAATTTTTTTGTTGATTCAATTTGTGTATTGCTCTCTCTCTCTCTCTCTCTCTCTAAAATGTCTCTTTTCATTATGTTGCCATCTCAAGAATATAGGTTAAGAGAGGATTCTTATAGGAAACAAGAAACAAAAAGAAATAAATAAATAAAAGAAAAAGTAAGGTTTCATTTTCAATCGGATATCGGGATATGCCCACCACCACCAGACTTGCCTTGATGTTGCTGCCGAATGCGAATTATTTTTCTATTTACAGACTCAATGAAACCAAAAAAAAAAAAAATTGTATGTATTTTCGAGACTATTTTCTTTCATACTTTTTGGCTGTATACCAAACGTATCTATAACTTAGAAAAAGAAGAAAATAAATAAATAAATAAATAAACGTATCTATTTGCCTTTTTATTCGCACCTCTTCCAATGGCATTTTTAACGGCCATCCCCATTGAATTCGGCAACAACTTGAGCTGCTGCTGCAATATGTTGATGACTCTTATCGCTCTTATCAGCAATTACATGAGAACCTACACAACATTCTCAAACCCATTTGTTTCATGAAACCAAAAAAGAAAAAGAATAAGAAACCAGAAAATCATGGGAGGCAAACACCACTTGCCAAATGTTTGAAAGGTGGCCAAATTATGGAAGCCATTTTAGTCTTGCAAACGTCGAACAGTGAGTGAGACCTCCGGCTTCACTGCACGGCCTAGCCATGATGGGCAGAGAACTTCCATTCCCCTGCACATTGGTTCCTTCACTTGAATGCTGCCGCCTCTTGCATGGATAAAATTGTATCCTTAAGAACTGTATGCACGACAGATAGAAGAATTGGGAACTAATGGACAAAGGATGCGCGTTAGTGCAGTAGTTTGATTGCTCCATCTGTTTTCTTGCTTATTCATCCCGAGGAAGAGCAAAACGTAGATAGAGCAAAGGCCTCCTCTTTCCGTCTGCTCTTCCCGAAATGGAGAGACCTAGGAGAACCCATCTTCACCATCTGGATGAATCCAACTGTTCAGCTGTACAAACTTCTCCACGTTATTTATCCAATATATATATATATATATATATCCCCTTCTCCCCATGAATATTTTGAGAGCCGATATAGATCTTCATGGATGTCTGGATCAGGGTACTCAAATTCCAAATATGGAATGACTGATTGTCTATTCCAGCAGCAATAGCAAGAGGCACATTATCTTCCCTGCGCTTCTTTTCACTAATTTCTTTCATCTGCGCCAATACCACTGTAAAACACATGACAAATGAACCATGAGAACTGAACATATGATTGGTAACTGGATGACTCAATTTTGAAAAAATTATATAACTCACCGAATCAGACATTTCTCATTTCTAGAGTATCAAAGCCAATTTCTTCTCAAAAAACAATTGACGGTGACATTATCAGATCACACATTAAACCAGTTTAGCACATCCTATGTCCATACATCTTTTTTTTTTTTTTTGGATGAATAATATTTTTCATACTACAAAGATTTACACAGTTCTCTCTAGCAAGAGTAAAACTCCACAGGACCTCAAGTTGCTTGGCAACTTTACAACAAAAGCACACAAGCTAACCCAAACAACTAAGGAAGCCCAACAATCAAGCAAACTCAGCAAACTATACAAAGGCTTCTCACTATACAGCAAACCATACAGAGAATCAAATCTAAAGAACCAAACAAAAGCCTCAGAGAATGCAGCACAAGAAACACCGAGCAACACATCAACAACAACATACCAGCAGCACAGTAGCAACAACAAACCCGCCAGAAGCACAGCAGCACTCCAAAGCAAAGTTCTAAAACAAAACAAGCAATCCTCAGCAATCAGATTCACCCAGCAACACAGCAGAACAACTCAGCAGCACATCAAAAACAACAACCCACCAGAAGCACAGCAGCACTCCAAACAACTTCTATATCAGAATACTAGCAGAAATACCCCAATTATATCAAAGAAGAACATCAACATCACAAGCTTTAAACTTGCCAGAGCCTTTCCCCACAACTCGAGAACTAACCTTCCAACATTTATTTTGCAAAGTCTTCTCTTCAGAGCTAGGCTGAGAGCCAAACTTGACATTATTCCTTTGTTTCCATAAATTGTAAACACAAGAGCCCCAAGCCAGCTTACAAACAACATTCTTAAACTTTTCCCTTTCCAGCCAATCATGCCCTCACTCACAAGTTCATCCCAGGAAAAACAAAAAAGAGCATTTATCCAAAACAGCCTTCCAAATCCTCTTGCTAAATTTACACTCAAAGAATAAGTGGTCTGTACAATCAATAATGCTATGACAGAAAAAGCAATTCACAACACCATTCACACCCCATTTCAAAATTCCATCACCTGTGGAGAGACTATCTTGTATTGCTAACCATAAGAAGAATGCATGTCTAGGAATAGCATAGGAGTCCCAGATCAGATTGCACCACTCAACTTCAGGCATTTTAGCTCTCAAAGCTTCCCCATGTTTCTTTTACAAAACAAATTTAGGTTTTTTGAAGGTAACCACAAAGCAGTTTCTTTCAAACCAACCTTAACAAAAGGTAAGCGGCTTTGAATGGACACCAAATCATCAAATCTGGCCGGCAACCAGTTCCAATCCCCATCCTTTATCACACTGGACAGTTTAGCTTCTATTTTACTACAAGCATCATATACAACCCTAAAACCATATTTGTCAATGCATAATTTGGTGGATCTACCCCTTGAAGATGGCCAGTTAACTTGGTCAAATAATCAGGAAGATCAAATATGGTCTAGAATCGATATGTTCTTAGTTTCTCCGGAGTGGGAGGAACGCTTTCCTAATGTGTCACAGAGGAGATTGCCAAGACTTCTCTCTGATCACTTTACTTTGTTTTTGGATTGTGGGGCACCAAGAGGGGGAAACCGGTATTTTAAGTTTGAGAACATGTGGCTGAAATATGAGGGTCTTGTTGAGCATGTTAAGAAGTGGTGGATGTCTAATGCGTTTTCTAGTTTGCCTAGTTTCATTCTGGCTAATAAATTTAAGGCTTTGAAGACAGATTTGAAGAAATGGATTGAAGAAGTGTTTGGTGATACAGGGAAAAAGAAGAAAGAATTATTGGAGGGTATTCAAGAGCTGGATTTAGTTGAAGAATGCTGTTGCCTAGAGGAGGACGAAAAGGTTCATAAGGTAGATATGTCGAGAGTGCTGGAGAAGACTCTTCTTTTTGAGGAAATGAATTGGAGGCAAAAATATAGAGCTTTGTGGTTGAAGAAGGGGGACAAGAATACAAAATTTTTTCACAGGGTGGCCAACTCACATCGTAAATTCAATCAAGTGGACTCTTTGAGTATTAATGGTACAATTTCCAGGAATCCTTTTTTTTTTTTATAAGTAAGAGTAAGGAGCACATAGTCCAATATTACAACAATTTGTACTTTGAGAATTGTTCTTGGGGGCCTAGGGTGGAGGGCCTATCTTTCTTATCCATTGATGAGAATGAGAGCTTTTGGTTAGAAAGAACGTTTGAGGAGGAGGTGTGGGATGTGATCAGGGATTTGAATGGACATAAGGCGCCGGGTCCTGACGGCTTCACTTTGGCGTTCTTTCAGAAGTGTTGGAATTTTTTAAAAACTAAGATTACGGCTGTTTTTGCAGAATTTCATGCTCGAGGCAAGTTTGAAAAGAGCTTTAATGCTACTTTTGTCTCTTTGATTCCTAAGAAAGCTGGTGCCATGGAAGTGAGAGATTATCGCCCTATTAGTTTGGTAGGGGGGGGATCTACAAGATTATTTCAAAGGTCCTCGCGAACAAGTTTAAATTAGTTTTGGGCAAGATTATCTCTAACTCTCAGAATGCGTTTATTGGTGGTTGACAAATATTGGACTCGATGCTTATTGCCAACGAATGTGTGGATAGTCAAATTCGATCAGGGGACCCTGGGCTGCTGTATAAGTTGGATCTGGAGAAGGCTTATGATCATGTGAATTGGATTTCTTGCTCTATTTGCTGCACCGTTGTGGTTTTGGGGAAAAATGGAGGGCTTGGATTCGTTTTTGTATTTCTACGGTGAGATTTTCTATTCTAGTGAATGGAACCCCATCGAGTTTTTTTAATAGCTCTCGTGGTTTGCGACAAGGAGATCCTCTTTCTCTTTTATTGTTTGTGGTGGTTATGGAGGCTTTGAGTCGGATGCTGATTGCCGCTTTGGATCAGGGCAATTTGACAGGGTTTTCAATGGAATCCAAGGAGTCCGAGGCTTTAATTGTGAATCATTTACTGCTTGCTAATGACACGCTAATTTTTTGTGGTGCGCAGCTTCGGGCAAAAGGATTAACTTAGGAAAATTAGAAGTTGTTCCTATTGGTGCGGTAGAGGATGTCGATAGGTTGGCTCACCTACTTGGATGTCAGGTTGCTTCTTTGCCATTGACATACTTGGGTTTGCAATTGGGTGCTTCTTACAAATCCGTGTCTATTTGAAATTGTGTTATTGAAAAAATGGAAAGGAGGTTGGTTGGATGGAAGCGTATGTATTTGTCAAAGGGTGGGCGGCTGACTCTTCTTAAAAGTAAACTCTCCTATCTTCCTACATATCTCTTGTCGCTATTTCCTATTCCGGTGAGGGTGGCTAATTGTCTTGATAAAATTCAAAAGGCTTTTCTTTGGGGTGGTATTGGAGATGAGGCCGAATTTCATTTAGTGAAATGGAACAAGATTTGTACTTCTTTGCATTCAGGTGGGTTGGGAATTCACAACTTCATCCAGTTTAATCTAACTCTTTTGGGTAAATGGTTGTGGAGATATGGTAGGGAGAGAGAGAGAGAGGCTTTATGGCAATTGGTAATTGACGCAAAATTTGAGAGTCTAAAGGGTGGGTGGTGTTCGAAAGAGGTTTCGGGTTCCTTTGGAGTGGTTGTGTGGAAACATATTAGGAGGGGATGGGAGAAGTTTTGTAATTTTGTTTGTTTTGAGGTGGGGGATGGGTCACATATTAGTTTCTGACATGATTGGTGGTTTGGGGATAGATCTTTGAAGCAGTGCTTCCCAGTTCTGTTTAGTATTGTGAGAAACAAAGATGTAATGGTGGTGGACAACTTGGTCGTTCATAACGGAGTTATTCAATGGAATGTTCTTTTTACGAGGCAAATCCAGGATTAGGAGATAGAGATGGTTCTTTCTTTCTTCGAGCGGCTTTACTCCACTTCGGTTCGACATGAAGAGGGTGACAGGTTAGTTTGGAACCCCTTTAAAAGAAGTTTTTTTGAGGTGAGATCCTATTATGGAGTGCTTATTAAGAAAAATGGCCCATCATTTCCGTGAAAGAGTATTTGGCGTGTTAAGGCTCCGACTAGGGTGGCTTTTTTTGTATGGTCAGCAGCTTTGGGCAAATTTTGACGTATGATAACTTGCGTAAGAGGAATGTCATAGTGATTGAGTAGTGTTGTATGTGTAAAAAGAATGGGGAGTCTATTGATCATCTATTGCTTCACTGCGAAGTCGCCCGTGATCTTTAGAGTTACATTCTTATCTTATTTAGGGTAGAGTGGGTTATGTCACGAACGGTATTGAAATTGTTGACTAGTTGGGGTGCGTCTGTTGGGTATGGCCGTGCTAAAGAAGTTTGATTGTTAGCTCCTTCGTACTTATTGTGGTGTATTTGGCGGGAACGGAATCCGCGGCTCTTTGAAGATGTTGAGACATCAATGGTGGAGCTACAAAAGCGTTTGCTTAATATGTTAAATATTTGGATAGCGTTCTATCATTGCTTGAGAATAATTTTACTTATGTAGACTTTTTAAACTTATTCTCTTCTCATTCTATTTAGAGGCTCTCTTGTATACTTCCCGTGTATAAGGATTGCACCCCTCTGCACTTTTATTTTTATTGAATTACAATTACTTATCAAAAAAAAAATATTTGTCAAAAAGAACATCATCGGGGTGCCATGCACCCATCCATAAAGAAATATTACCACCATCACCTACTTCATACATCTTATTCCTAACAAGAGAGGAAATGAAACAGAGCAATTGCAAAGAGAAGGGAAAAAGGTCCGGCAGTTAGTATTAATTTTAGTGTAATAATATACCATGAACCTTAAACATACCAAGATTTATAGTGTTTTAGGAGCTTAAAATATATCAAGATACTGACAGATCAAGCCAAAAATTACCTTTCTTGCCAAGCCCTTTGTAAACCATTGATTGAGAGATCATGGGATTTGTGATAGTTCTTACAATAAATTTCAGCCCACACTTCATTAAAATCAGAATGACACTTGCCTACTCTTCTTGTTTCTGCTTCAAGGACACCGGTATAACTGGCAAAGCAAGAGTTACATTCTTCCTCAACACATCCATCACATCAAGCCCACTATCACCATATAAACCTTCAATGCAACTGAGATTTTGAGCTGCCAAAACAGACAAGAAGGAAAACTTCCATCAGAAGTGAAAAGCATCTAAGAAGCTTAAAGTTTATGTATGTCCTGTACTCTCATTTGCCATTAATCAGGCAATCACCTGCAAAGTGGTCTAAAATACAGATTGGAACATCTGTTTTGATTTTATAATTAATGATCTTTTCCAGTAGTTCTACATGCTTGCTTGTTTCGTACACAGACTCTAACAACATGTCCAGTTCAAACCTGGTGGCTTTATCACAAAAACATCACCAACTGCAAAAGCAAATATAAACACAATACTGAATATTACTGCATTTATTTCAAGCAAATTGATAGAAGCAGGAAAAAAAAAAAGGAGAAAAACAACAGCACACAGATTCATCCACGATAAAGCTCTCAACTTTAGATAAAATATTTGTTTCTTGGGTAAGGTATATAAAATCAATAATTTTTTGATAAGTAATAATTTATTGAAAAGAAAACTGGCACAACCCTCATATATGAAATGCATACAAGAGAAACAACTATACTAAAGATGACAAAAATCTAAAAACTTAAAAAGGTCTAGAAGATTCAAGGAGGAGAAAGACGGAAGAAAGATTACAGCCCAATCTAATAGGGATCTCAAAAAAGTGGATTTTAAAGAGAGCACAGAGGTCTAGTAATCCTCAAAGTGGCGACGATTCCTTTCTCTCCAAATATTCCACATTAAGAATGAAGGAATAACTTTGCAAATAGCTTCTTTGGAATGCTCACACCCTTGATTCTTCCAACAATGTAGCATCTCTAGGATTGTTTCTAAGCATAGTCAATGAAACTCTGAACAAGTTGAGAACCATGCACCAAATATCACTGGTGTACACACAAATGGTGAAGAAGTGATTCACGGTCTCCTCATTCTTTTTGCATAGACAACACCAATTAATTAGAGTGAAACCACACCCTCTAAGATTGTCGATCGTGAAAATTCTACCCAAAGTCACCGTCCCAAAAAGAAAGCCATATGGGGCAGAGCCTTGACCTTCCAAATACTTTTCCAAGGAAAAGGGCAAGGCTCTCTAGCCTGTTGAATTTTACAATACTTCATTTCAAAGCAATGACTACTAGCTAGAGACTGCAACATTCTATCCGCCTCCCTAGGATGAGTTCTCGAAGAATATAACAAATTGAGGAAAGAGTTTAAAGATTCCAGCTCCCAATCCTAAACTGCCCCCATGAAACTCAGATTCCAATGGAAAGAATTACCCGAGGAAAACCAAGTAATCCGACACCACGACATCTTTGTCACGAAATATTGAATAAAGATCTAGGAAGAAAGTCTTGACAAAAGCCTCTCCACACCACACATCATGACAAAAATGCATATAGGACCCATCCCCAACCTTCAAGGAGAAAAAGTAGGAAAAATTCCACTAGCCATTTCTAATATTCCTCCTGCTAGAAATTGCCATGATAGCTCGTGGAAATCCAACAAAGTCAGCAGGAAAGAAGAGATTCTGTAAGACTAAATTAATAGTTTCGAACAGCTTTTGGAAATCTTACCTTATGTCCATCCCAAAGAATCAGCTTTTGGAAATCTTACCTTATGTCCATCCCAAAGACTCATCCCATAAGGCCCTCGAGCTTCCTCTGAGCACCAACCACCTCTTAGGATCCCATATTTCCCATCAATCACCTTTCTCCAAAGGGATCTCTCCTCTTGCACATATCGTCAAAGCAATTTACCGAGTAAAGCTTTACTGAACAACATAAGATTTTTAACCCCAAAGCCTCCTCTAGAAACTAAGAGGATAATCTTCAAGATCACCAAATGAAACTTAGGCTCAACACCCATTCCCTCCCAAAGAAAATCTCTTTGAAGACTTTCCAATCTCCTAGTGTTAAATCACCACTTATCCTAAAATCTTAAGCTTATAGAAAGAGTAAAATTTAATCACTTAATCAATATTTTAACACTCCCCCTCACGTGTAGGTTCAGAATTCTTTTTAATAGGTGAGGCCCAACACGTAGAATATTTAATTGAAATGGGAGATAAATGACGAAGTCAAGGTTCGAACTCAAACTTTCCATTTACCTTCTATTTCAATTAAATATTCAAGGTTCGAACTCAAATACAAACATATCCCTTAGATTAGGGTTAACAAATCCATTAATTTACGGTAATCAAATCATCTAAATCCATAGAATTATGGGATACAAATCAACAGTTATCTCAAATGATTTCTATCCTTTAACATGCCCCAGCAAGATGAACGGTTCGTTAGCCATCGTTGATCTTGAACATCGAATGGCTGAAGAATGGCTACTATGGCCTGAATTGGAATGTCGGTTGCTATGACTGGAACTTTGACTTCGGCAACTTTGGCCGGTACTTGTTACTTTGACCAGAATTTGGACTTCGGGAACACTGGCCGGCATCATTTACTTTGATCGGTATTTGAACTTCAGCTTCTTTTGGCCAAAACAGGGCCAATTATGGGTCTGAATGGACTATATGGCCACACAAATGCCTCTTGAGCTTCTTTTCTTTTCTTTTCTTTTTTTCTTCTCCTTGAAACAAGAACCTTTTTTTTCTTCTTCTTTCTTTTCATGCCTTGCATCACCACATAAACAACTAACTTTTTTTTTTCTTTTTTTTTTCTTCACTCCTTGAAACACAAACTTCTTTCAATCTGTTACATTGTGAATAGTGCAACAAATCATCTATGGCCTATTGTTGAAGACATATCTAACCTTCAGCTATCCATGCGTTCTCAAGATAAAGATGAAGCTAATGATAAGATCTAACCTACAGCTATCTATGCGTTCTCAAGATAAATATGTTGATCTTCAAACCATGCAGATGAAAGTGGTTTAGTAAATACATCCACAAGTTGATCTTTGTTGGAGATGAATTGGATGCGAAGATTTACTCTACAAGTGTAACACTTAGATCAGAATTGTAATCTCCTACTCTTATGAAATACCTTGACTATATATACAAGAGCATAAACCAATATTTGGTAAGGCAGCAACAAGCAACAACACCTAGCGATATCAATTGGCAAAGGAAAAAGGGACAAAAAGTACGTAGCCAAATTGGATAACATACCCTTAATAAAAGTTAGGCAAACTCCCCGAGACAAGTAAATCTTCTTCCAACTAGCCAATCTTCTCCATTCTCTCGACGACCCTAACCCAAATAGCTTTTGATTTAAAAATAACATTCAGAGGAAGCCCCAGGTATTTCGTGGGCAAAGATGAGTTGTTACAACGGAGTATATCGGCTAGCTCTTCCTAATGCAGCACCTCCCCAAGTGTGACTAATTCAGATGACAAGCATAAATGAAAAGGTAGGCAGCTAGAAGCAACAACAGAAAATCTAATGTACAATGAAATAAAGATAAACTAAAATATAAAGCCAGTCGAGTTGACGTCACCTATAAATTAAACCAAAATGGAAAAGGGAACACAGGCAGAACTTTTGGCAAGTCTACCCCTTTCTCAGTATTCACAGTCTCTATCTCTAACCCCATCATCCCTTTCATGATCTCAATCTTTATCCCCAATCCTCTGCTTGATCTAGGTAAATGTCCATTATTCCACAGGGATTCTGTAATGAACAGTTTGGTTCAGATTTTATAGACATCACATGAAGTTTGAAAAACTCATAGTGGATCTACCAACAATATAAGCCCTATGAAAAGAATCTGTTGAGAAGCACACCAGCCCCAAGACAACCCCCACAATAAACTGCATCTAGCCTAAGAATAACAAATGGAAAACAAATCATTTTTATGTAATTTTACTCGTGATACCAACAAGGAGTCCATTGCAGACTTGATTAGATTCAAAGTTAACAATACAGAAAGCAGAGCAGGTAAACAATAATTAAATAGTTACGTATCTCACAATATGATTTGTGTTCATTAAATCTATTTATAAGATCCTGATATCTTCCAAGTAAATCATCCACATGACATGTGCAAAACTTTTCACAAATTACTAATCATATTCCTTTTCATGATGCCTCATAATGACTAATAGTGGTAGCATACCACTTTCCACCACTTTTTGTTTAAATATGAAGATAAAGATCATATAAAACTTACAAACATAGATTTAAAGATATCATAGGCATTTTACAAGTGTAGTAGCATAGTCAAATACATATGTTGTAACGACCCAAGGAAAAGCACCAGAGAACTAGTCAATTTTGGAGCTTCCCTAGAATCCCTTATAAAACTCAGTTTCTCCTAGTAATTAAACAATGTGAAACTTAGCACTCATGACTATCTTTATAAACTATCATCTCTATGTAGGCTACTCCTCATCTTCCCAATGTAGGATTGAGGTGCTATATATGCGGGAAAAAAAATAATGCTAGAGAAAAGCATGATGAGAAACATTCATACAACACAACAGAAAATTATCTCCCTTATTTACAGTAATTTTATATACCATCTATATAGAAGAAAAAATCGAATATGTACTTATCTACCTAGAATTACTTATACGCAGAGTTTAATTCTTTTGACTCCCAAGTATATAGCTGTATGATACCTGCAGCTGACTGACTTCCAAGTGGCCTACGCACAAAGCTTTACTTCTTCTCTGACTGCAAAATCAATAGCCATCTTCAATTCAACAATACAACAAAAGATGCTCCCAGTAAAAATAATTGAAAATAAATAACAGCATAACCCATTCTGCTATACCTTTATACTTGACTAAAAATAGATTTTGGGTTCATCCAACCACTGCTTACTTCCGAAATTGCACTTTCTTGGCTTTTATAATACCGCAGTGTAGAACTGCCGAGATGGTGCGGGTATCAGGCACTATTCCCTTAGAAGACATCTCACCGAAACGGGTCACAGCCATATCCACATATCTCTCATTACAAGTGCCTGACAAAAGAGCTGTGTACGTCACTGTATCAGGTTCTATTCCTCTGTCAATCATTTCATCAAAGAGAGCAATAGCATCCTGAAGGTTGTCTGTCTTAGATTGCCTGTCAATTAAAACAGTGTAACAAATAACGTCAGGTCTTATATCCTTGTCATTCATTTCCGCCCAGATAGTTAAAGCATCCATTTCCCTTTCCTCATTTTTCCTCGCATCCACAGGGGAACAAAACCTCCTTCGTTTTGTTTTGCAATGACCATCAAGCAAAACTGTGTAAGTGATGACATCAGGTTTAATTCCCATCTCCTTCATATCATGGAAGAGATCACAGGCTTCCTGTAAGCAATTCTTTTTGCAGTAACCTTGTATCACCATTGTGTAGGTAATGACATCAGGAGTTAACCCTCTTTTGACTAGAATATCAAAAAAATACCGAGCCTTTTTCATATCTCCAGTCCGACAAAGAGCAGCTATGACTTTACTGTACATCGTTTTGCTAGGTTCTCCATTCAATGCCATCATTGTCTCAAGCAACACAAGAGCTCTATCACAGACATCTTCCTTGCAAAGGTTACTGAGTAGTTTAAAGCAGGAGCTTTTTTTAATTAGAACCCCTTGCTTTGACAACTTAACAAAAAGATCATAGGCCTTTGTTGTACAATTGGCTTGATCATAGGCCTTTGTTGTTGTACAATTGGCTTCACAGTACCCACTAACCATAGCAGAATAGTTACCAACACTCTTATACTCTAAACTACTTAGAAATTTCTCAGCTTCCTTCACTTTGCCTCCGATACATAAACCTTCAATAATCATGTTGTGTGTAATGGAGTTTGGTTTTAAACCCTCCACCTTGATATCACCCAAAAGGTTAAGCGCCTTAGATGCCAAGCCATTTCTAGAAAACCCAGCAGCAAGGACATTATAGACAACAATGTCAGGCTTGATACCCCTTTCCTTCATTTCTTCAAATAGATTTGATGCATCAGTAACTTTTCCTTGGAAACAGTACCCTTTAATCAAGGTAGTATAGTGCATAATATCTAAAACCATATTCTTACCTTTCATGTCTTCAAGCAGATCTATGGCTTTTTTCACTTCCCCCTGTTTGCACAAAGTATCCATCACAATATTGTACGAAACCTCATCAAGAAAAATACCAGACTCCTTACATTCTTTGAATAGACTGACTGCTTCAGAAGCCATTCCCATGTTAGACAAGCATTGAAGAATCGGGCTGACAATCACGCAATTACTCTTTATGCCCTTCGACACCATATCATCATGGAGAGCCAAAGCTTTTAGCAAATTCCTATCCTTGCAGTACCCATGGATCAATGCACCATAGCTTTCTGCATCAGGAACCACCCCTTGTTTTTCCATGTCAAGAAAGACACTTTCCGCCTCATCTACTTTCATCTCGCCACAGAACCCACGAATGACCGCATTATAAGCATAGGCATTAATAGGGGCATTTGCCCCTTTCCATGCTTGGAGCACTTGATATCCCAAATCCGGCCTCTTATGGGTGCAAAGGCCTTCAATATATGCCGTGTAAGCAAAAGCATTAGGGGTAACCCCAGCTTCCTCCATCTCCTGAAACACATGAATAGCTTCCTCCAAGTTACCCTTCTTACAGAGAGCCTTAATCACAATTGCATAGGTGTATTCATTAGGGCTCAAACCTAACCTCTTTAGATGCATGTAAATGACCGTAGCCATGTCCACTTTCCCATTCTCAATCAAGCGATTCATTAGAAAATTACAGGTAAAGATATGGGGAACAAACCCACACCTCTTTGTTTGAAACAAAACATCGATGGCCTCATCAAACATACCAATAGTAACATAAGATTTAATCAGCGCATTGTATGCTCTAACCAATGTCTCATTCACCTGGAGCCCCTCTGCCTCAAGTGTTTCAAACAAATCAGAAATTTCAAATCCTGGGTGCAGGTGTTGATGCTTCTTACACCCAAGAATGAGCTCCAAAAGGACAGCATCCAGCTTCCTATCCAAACCCCAACAGCATAAAATCTTGACAAGGGCTGCATACGTGGAGGCATTATGTGGAAAGCCGTGTTCCTTCAACTGGGCAAAGAAGGACAGTGCAGTCTTAGGATCCTTTCTCAGAGTGCTCAAGATTTGAACAACCCTGATCGAATCTATCTCAGCTAAAGATGTGATGTTCTTGCTGTGGGTGGTGATATACCCAGAAATACTTGTACAAGTAGAAGCGGTATTAGAAGAAGAGGAGGAAGCAGTAATACATTCATCATCAGTGGCTGAATCCGAGGATTCAGTTAGGTTCAAGCGGGCAAGCGCTGTAGAAACCGACTTCATAGAACTAGTAATAATGCGTTTTCTGGGAAAACCCAATACTCTAACTGATGGATGAAACCACATGGGTATATCAGATAAACCATGGACGGATATATATCGCAAATTCACCAAAACTAATAAATAAAGTACCTTATATCAGAGCTCGGAACAGGAATTCTCACCCAAAACCAATCCCAGTCCCTCTCGAACTCCAGTTTTTAATCTCGTACAGACCAACAAAATATCGCCAAGAACAGAAACTGTAAAACACAAACAACTGTTGACTAAAATTTCCACGCTGACGATCCAGCATGGGAGGAAGTAAAGTAAGGAAGCAAAGGACGTAAGTTCAAACCGGCACCCAAGGGTTGTTTCGTATGCTCTGCCAAACAACCCCCTGTCTGCATTTCCGATTTCCTCTCGGGCTGTCTTTCTTACGGAGCCTGTGGAAGGCTTGAAGTCCTTCGTCAATCGTCACAGAGACAACGTTCGTTTGATTGCTAAAACCCTACTGGCCAACCGATTAATTGCAGAGGCCACAACCATAAACCCCACACGGCCCAAGTAGAGATGGCAGTGGTCCGGGTCGGTCTTGCACTGCACAGTTCCTATCCACCCGCCCCATTACAAAGGGAGTCCTCAAAATCCAATTTCTTAAATGTTATACCACTTATGAGTAAGCAATCTGTGTTTTTGTGTTTGGATTTGGTTCATTTGGATGTATAAATATAGGATTATATAGGTCAATTCTAATTTGACTCTTTTAATTAAATAGATTAGACTTATCAATCATAATCCGCTAATTTTGTATTAGATTCATATCAGGTTCGCAGGTCGTATTAAAAATTACATCTTTATGTAGCGTATCGAGTTTGGGTTATGTCGAGGTATTAGTATAAGACTATATAGGTCAACCTTAACCCGACTCATTTAATTAATGGGTCAGATCCCTCAACCATAACCCGCTAATCTCGTGTTACGTTTGTAGGTCGTGTCAAAAATTGTTAGCCTTAATTATATAATTACCAAACAACTTGATGATATAGCAGTAAAAATCAGTCATTGAATCTACACTTGTAAAAAAAAAAAAAAAAAAAACAACAATGGTTAATTTTTACTGTCACGCTATCACAATTAAGTAGCAATCTACTAAATAAGATTACTCTTTTCAATATAATTGAATCATCATCCTCATGTATTGCTGAAGTAGAATTCTATCAAGTACACTTCTTCATATTTGATCCATAACTTTTAAATTTAATAATTCAATTTTTTTTCATATCAATATTTATCATTTGGGAAAAGTACACATACCCCTTTAAATTGTTACTCAATTATCAATGTGCTCTTCAAACTACCAATTGTTTTAATGTACCTCATAAACTATCAAACAATGTCAATGTGCCCTACAATGACAAAAATTACCCTTCACAAAATTATAAAAATTCTTAAAAACAAAAACAAAAATTAATTTTTTTTTTTAAAAAAAAAAAAAAAAAAACCAAAAATTATTTGTAGATTTTGTTTTATGTAATTTCAGTTTGGGCCACCCCTTGAATTTTCATTTTTCTCGTTTTTTATTTATTTTAAAACAAAAATCAATATTTCAAAATTGACATTTTTTATTTGTCTTATTGAAACTTTTTTATGGTTATTTTTGTCTTTTTGTTGGCTTTAGGAAGGACATTGATATTTTTTAGTAGTTTAAGGAGGACATTAACACAGTTGATAGTTTTGGGGTACATTGACAATAGAGTAGTAGTTTGAGGTGGAATATGTGTACTTTTCCCTTATCATTTTCAAAAAGTCCAAAATGAAATTTCTAAAATACTCCCAATTTTTTTAAAAAAAATATATATCTTGGTAGCTTACAAGACATTTTACATTTATAAAATTGCAATCAAATTCTTAAATTTTTAAATTACCTTAGTTAAATGAGATGTTTCATTAACTAATTAAGGCACTTACACATCTTTTTAGCCTGAAAAGTTGGGGAGAAATAAAAAGGTCTTTTTTTTTCTTTTTTTTTTATAAGTGTTTTTAAGATGAAAAATGCTACTCTTTATATCTATTTATCACACTCATTTCACATTAGCTGACGTGACATATTTTAAATGGCTTCCCATGTTAGCCCCTAAAAAATAAAAAAACCAAAAAAAAAAATAATAAAGCCACTTAAAACACGCTATGATAACCAATGCAAAATGAGTGAGAAGATTAGCATTAGTCTTCTAAGAAATGATTAAGTGGAGACTGAATGTAACGCTCCAGATTTTGAACTAGCAAAACCGCAAGCGAAAACCTCCGATTTTCATGTGACGCTACTGCTTCAGAGATACAATCTCACAGTTGAATATTTTGTTCTTTTTAACATTAGGAATAAACAACATAACACTAGAGAGCTGACTGAATTACCTCAAAATTATATAAATAGGGTTAAATATTATTTAGCTCCCTAAACTAACAGTCATTTTTTAATGAAGCACCATGAACTGAAAAGTGTTAAGATATGACCCTCCAAACTGCCAATGTGTTATGATTTAGACACTCCGTTAGGAGATTTCGTCTATTGGATGGAAAATTAGTCACGTGCGTAGCACTGATTGGCAACCACTGATTGTAATTATTTACTTCAACATCAATGGCTTTAATGCAGGATAGATAAGATGAGTTTGCACAAGATTGTGTCTTTCTAGTCTCATAGATTTATTATAATCCTGTTTTGAATTTTTATAGATGGGTTCAAAAATTATAATAACAGGACCAACAAGCATGACATAAGGATCAAATGTTGTAAAATAAAAAACATTATCAGGACATATATCAATTTTGCAAACAAATATAATATGAAAACCAATGCAAACATATAATATTCAAAATGCAACGATAACATAATCCTATAATTAAAAGAACATCCTTTGAAAGAAGCAGGGCCCACGGCCAAGACGAGATGCCTTTAAGTACCATGATTAGGCGAAACAACTTACTCATTATCAACATCCGTAGATATTAACATCTTGTCGCTAACGTTTAGTCTCTAACTTTAAGATAACAGAGCTCCGAATGGAGATTAATATCATAAATAAGTCAAGTGTATACCATCAAGTAGATTTGATGTGATTGTCAAGTAACTTCACGGAAGCGTGGTTGTTCTTTATAGAGCTGGCAATTTTTGACATAACCCGCGAACCCAACACGAACCCGACACGAAGTTAAAGGATTAGGGTAAAGCTTAAAAGGGTTCAGGTCATAAAAGGGTTGACCCGTTAGACCCATTTAATAAAATGGTCATTACAGGGTCAACTCGTTTGACCCATATACTTAAACCTCTTTTTTCAACATTAAAAATTAGATCTAAACAATCATGTTACCTCTCTTTTTCTCTTATTGTCTAAAGAGTAAAGACTAAACTAAAAAAAATCTCACAAGAAACAAAACAAGTCTTTTTCTTTTATTGAGTTAGAACTTGAACAAAAAATGCAAATACTAAAAAAAATTAGCGGAGTTTTTTTTTTCTTTCAAGTTTTCGAACTTAGAAGTTGAACTAGAATAAGTAAACAATAAAACAACTCAATGATTCATATTTCAACTGTGAAATAATATGATTATTTAAACAATATGATTTTTTTTTAGTTTAAATTTGTGTTTTTATTTTTATAGACTTTATTATATAATGGGTCAAACGAGTTGTGTCAACCCAACACGACCCGTTTGACTTATTTAATAAACAAGTCAAATGGGTCATGTCGTGTTAGGGTCGAGGGTCTGACCCTTTTATCTAAACGGGTCGTGTCAAGGTTGACCCTTAACGAGTTGGCGGGTCAAACAGATCTGGCCAAATGGGTCATGTCAACCCGTTTTGACAGCCCTAGTTCTTTATACATAATTACATCTCCTCTATTCCTAAAAGAAATCTAACCTTGTAATCCGTAAAGTAAAGACACCATTCGAAGGAAGCAGGGCCCATGGCCAAGGCGAGGTGCCATTACATTATCATTACATATAGACCTATGATGGAGACTGCAAGAATTAACAGTATTGATTCTCTCTCCCACTTGATATTTTAAACATATGAGCTTTATTTAAAAACAATTGTAATCATAATACATTTGCAACTTACGTTTCTAATTGGATTACCTTCCCAATCTTATAAGCGATCCCAATTACGTTAGGTTCCTTATCTCATTAGGTAATAGGCATTCTAATTTAATAGAATCTTTAATCCAATTATTTTCCAAAATAGAAGACCTAATTGATATGACATGGTTGACCTAATCAAATTAGGAACCCTTCTCCCAAAAGGAACTTTGTCATCTCTAAGGTTCTTAGAATTTCAACTCCCACTCTCATTAAGAAAAATATTGTCAACCCTAAACCTTTCATCCAAAACTTGACATGGTAACCTTAATCAAATTAGGTTACATCATTCGAATCCTTGTTCATAACTTTTGAAAAATAAAAGACTCCTAATTTTAATGTGTGTGTGATCAATTTGTGTAACAAAATATATAAATGCATAATTAAAAGAAGACAGATATTTTGTTAACAAAGTGGAAACTCAATTAAGAGAAAAACCTCTTCGGGGCAACCAAACCCAGGAAATTCACTATTCAAAAGACAAAGCTAATTACAAGGCAGTAATACTCACATAACCCGATGTAGTAGTCATACCTATAACTTTGACACATACCTATACGTGAACGCCTCCCAACCAGGTATCATACCTAAAGGGGTCTTCAATAGACTCATTTAGCTTAGGGCTCCTCCTTTAGCTTGACTTCTAACGATCAAATCACACAAAGAAAAAAATCTTAATGAGCTAGCAAATCTCACAATTTCTACCTAAACACCCTCTCTAAGCACAATGGAATTCAATACGGAATTCTATAAATAATATAAGCCTAGAGACCTCTATATATAGGCTTTAGAAGACCTATTAAAACACTGATTCGAAGTTCTCTAGGCGGCTTCCGGACTTAGACAGTGGGCGTCCGGACGGCAAGCACCAACTGACTTCCATAACGTGCTTCACGCGTTTCTTCATTAAACTTTAGTCTCCGCGTATGGACATTGTTGCCATATTGTCCGGACGGCAATGTCCGGACGGTTGCAAGCTGTCTTCACAAACTGTGTCTCCTGAGCTATTCAGAATCTTCTCGAACACTGATGGGCGTCCGGACGGCAACTATGGAATTGACTTTTACTGAGTCGTAAACTGCATAGAATCTTCCTAGAATCCGAAAATTGCCTTATTGATGCTTGTGACACTGATACTTGTCATATTAAGGCATTTATATAGTTGAGAAAATATGATATAAGTATTTTGTAAGACTCTGAATAATTACAGTTTCCCTGTTTTAGCAATACACTAACATGGCAGTAATTTTGTCAACATAATGTAATCAATAAAACGAACAAACTCCCCCTTTGGCCATTTTGGGACAAAAATTAGTTTACCGATTTAAAAATACAATTCCTATCCAAAAATTAAAAATACTCCCCATTTTTGTCTTAAAAGAACAAAGGGTAAACAGAGTATTAAAACTACAGTAACAAAATTACTAATATCCAAAATAACAGGAATAGAAGTAAATTGTCTGAAGAGCAGCCCAAATAAACAGAAGTTTATAAACCAAAACAACTAAAAGAAATGAGTGATCGCAGCACTCAATCATCATCAGCATCATCATTCTGTGGCTCAAAGTGCTTGAGGCACTGTTTGATGTCGATCTGGCACTGCTCAACCCTGACACCAATAGTGTTGACCTCTCGCTGAAGAGAACTCAATGCATCCATAATCTGAGAAAAAGCAACATCAAAAGATGGAGGAGGGGGAGTAGTCTGAGATGAAGAGGCTGCAGTAGGATCAGGCTGAACTGGAAAAGCAGGAGAAGGAGACTCGGCTTCCCTCTGATCCTCAAAACGCAGCTGTGCATTATACTTCATCACTGTATGCTTGCCAAGGGTATCCTTGGTTTTCTCCTTTGGCTTCAAGTCTGTGATCTCGGGTACAAAGCGCATGCAGATTTTCGTGACTAAGCACGCAAAAAGAAGACATTTCTGATGCTCGTCTCGCATCTCGAGCATAGTAAGCACAATGTGCTTACAAAGGCAGAAGGGCACCCACTGTATAAGGGCATACAGAAACCTGACTCGCTTGGGCACTAGGTCACTCCATCGAGCTATGAGCCACAAATTGTGTTGCACAATCTTCGCTAGAAGCCGATGAAAAGAGGAGAATACACCAATTCTGATAGACTGAAGGGCTCTGTCCTGAGCTTGATGATGCGAGTCAAAGAACTCAATCATCTCTTCCATGGAGGGGGGATCCACGGAATCTGGATAAGGAACACCCTTAAGTGGCACTAGATCGGTTCCAATGAAAGTGCCAATAAGAGCAGCATCTATCCTGAAAGTCACTCCTCTGACTGTGGTCTGCAACGTGAGACCGTTCTGCTCATCTTGGACTACCGTCATGTATCCATAAAAATATCGGGCCAATCTGGGATGGACTATGCTGGAGCAAATGTAGAGAAACTACTAGTGATTCTCCTGGATCATCTGATCAATGAAGGAGAATGAAGGTACCATAACATCGGCTCTAACGACATTTCTCTCAATAATTACTTGTCTGTGTTCCACTCTGGCTTTGGTAGCCTTAAGACCTGCCTCAGTCCTCTTGCAGACTCTGCGCTGGGAGCTGCTGGAAGACATTGTCCTGAAAAAAATTTAAACACAAATATTCCAAAAACAAATTAGATCTTGTTAGTTCTAGAAAATTTTTGGCATTATGACGGCTATAATTTGGATGCCCAAAAAATTACACAATGCAAAATCAACAGCCCAAATATCACAGATATATCAAATCCAACTCCAACAAGCAAACAGAAAATTTTTCATGCACAATATCTCAAGAATATTCCAAAATAAATAACCCAATATTCTAAAAAGCATAAAACCTTAAAAGAATGAAAGCAATGAAAATACCTGGAATGAGATGATATATCCACAAACTATAAAAATAAATATAAAAATAAAAAAAGCCAAAATCTCGCGAAAATCCGAGAGAAAATCGAAAGAAAAGCACGCACGTCCGGACTTAAAACAGTTTTTTTTTTTTAAATGGTGCGATATGCAGCAAAGAGAAAGCGATGGATTTATATCTAAAGGGCACGCGTCCGGACGGATTACTAACTCGTCCGAACGGCATACTGCCAGATCATCAATCGGTAGGGCCGCGCGCGTCTGGACACAAGAACTGGTCTGTCCGAACACTTCACACAGAAAGCTGATTTTTTAGAGAAAAAATACAGAAAATAATTTTCTATAAAAATATCTTCAAACACGCATGTATTAAAAATTGATAACATAGTCAAATAGCAAGACAAAAATATGCAAACATATAAATTAATAGTCAAGTAATTAATAAGCACAAATTTCTCTGTAGATAGAAATTCTAAATAGTTTACCCAACTCATGCTCTGTGTGTGTGTGTAAAAGCTTTCTCAATAAGGTATGCTATTTGCTGATATGATTTAAAGCAACTAAATTTTCTAAACAAGAGAGAAAATTAATGTTAGATCAGTCAAACCTTATCTTACTAGAGCCTAGCCACCCTCATCTGATACACTCTCCCTAAGATGCAGCACTTTTCTTTTACTTAGTCCATTAGCAACTGTCTATTTTTGCAATGAATTGGCCACTGACTGTTTCTATAAGGACAAGTTCAAGAATATATTTTAAGCACATTCAACAGTGGATCTTTTGAATCCAAATTTTTTGATTTTTAAATGCTTTATTTATTGCTTATGCTGCAACCTAGAGAGAATGCCAGAGTTTATAGGTTTTAGATTCAACTAGCGAGTTGGTCAATTTGACCATCTTAGCAAAAAAAATCTTTCATCAGTATTTTCAGAAGCTAAAAATTAGAGAGTAAAAAAAATGTACCTTAGGAGAGCTTTGGATAATGCACAATTTTTTATTGCTTGAAAAAAGAAACTATCATTAAGATGCAATAGAGAAACTTAGCAGATATCAAGCATAAACTCTCGATCATATATAAGCATATTCAATTAATGCACAATGAACTGAGATATCAGGTAAAGATACATATGATATCTGAAAAGCTATAAAAAAAAAAAAAAAAAAAAAATCTGCATCTTCTCCCTCAATTTATTTATTTTTTTTTTTTGTTGAAAAATAAGACAGAAAAACAACAAAGACATGCTATGAGGAAAAGAAACAATATCTAGTCCTAACATGTGAGGTAAAATCAAACATGTCCTCAGAGAGAGGTTCAGAATTACCAAGACAGAAAAGCAGTCGCCCGACATGCTTTTTTCGTCATCCCCATCAACAACCTGCTGAAATTTTCCACAAGGCAAATAAGAGAAAATATAGGGATAAAACAAGTATGGTTCCTAGAATGCAAAGCATATGTAAAGATATGATAGAGAGAAACTAATGCAACGCAAGCAAACCTGACATGTTCTAGGATTAGGAATCAAAATCCTAGGCATGTGTGACCTCACCAACTAGGTGGGTCCACTCCCCTCAAAGGGTGAGTGCCCTCATCCTTTCTAACCTAAACCTGCCTTACATGTGGTGGTTGTTGACAGGCCTTCAACTGGTTGTCCATCCATCTCAACAAGTTCTGCATCAAATTGGGCAGCCCCTTATAAGATTGGTCGCTTTTGGGCTTCTGAGGCTCCTCCTTGTAGTGCCTTGATTTGCTCTTCTTTAGTTTGCCACTCTGATTGGTAGGAACAAATTGCTGTTGTCGCCACGGATGCTGTGAAGCCTGATATCCTGTCGGAGGTCTAATGCCAGATGTATCTTGTCTTGACGGCTCCTTCTGAGCCTGACGTTGAGGACACCTAGGTTGGATGTGACCACTTACGCCACAGTGGTGGCATATGGGAGGGCTTCTTTTGGTAGGAGGCTTCTGAATGAGTTATGCAACAACCAAATCTTCTCCTCCAATGATAGCCTTTCCCTTATCTATACAAGCGTGAGGACCCTCGGGGACTGTGGGCTTGACGAACACAGTCTTTAAAGTAGAGGGAGTATATGAGGTATAAGCTACATACCAGAGTCCTGTCTTGTATGTTGGGCTCTTCTAGACTAAAAGCATGTGGGTCAGCTTCTTATTTGTCAGCCTCTCTATCTGTAGTTGCATCTCTAACAGCTTCTTGTCTAGATCTATGATCTTTATGAGCATCGTGCTTCTTTCAGTCTTCAGGTTGTTCAGTTCCTGCACGTACTGTTGGCGCGTCTCCCTCAACTTCAAGAACTTTACATAGAGGACTTTATAGGCCTCCTTGAGTTCTTCCCCATCTTCATCGCTGCTCTCTGAGTAGTAGGATTTTGACCCTTCTAATTATTCGTGTGGAGTAACGAAGGCTAGAAACTTTTGATCTTTTTTTGGGTTTCCTTTTCTTCAGATTTGCTGAGAGTAACGCTGTAGGCCTTCCCCTTGGCCTGCTTGAGATTCCCTTAGTCTGCCCGCACATGCCCAAAGCATGAGCACTCAAAACATCTAGGACCTCTTGGATCCTTCTTTACAGCTTCTTCTGGCTCAATTTCTCTGGGAGCCTTCTTCAGTCTTTCAATTAACTTCTTTTTGAATTTCTCGTTCTTCATTAGTCTCCCGAAATTCTTGGCCAGCATCGCCACTGCGTCTTCTTTTTCATTATCAGAGTCTTCCTCATATGAGACTCTGGCCTTCTTTTTGGATGAGAGCGATCACCTTCGCCTTTTTGATTGGAGGCAGGGAATACTCATAAGTTTGAAGAGATCACACCAACTCTTCAATTTTCATAGAATCCAGGTCCCTGCTTTCTTCAATGGTGGTAACTTTGATCCTGAAACACTCTGACAAAGACCTTAGAATCTTTTTGATTAGTTTTACATCAGAGACATTCTTCCTGAGACTCACCATCGAGTTTCTCAAGTCTCTGATCCTGGTATAAAACTTATTGAATGTCTCATGATGAGTGCCAAATATTGTGTATTTGGACCCCTTCATTTGCATTAGTTAGACCTTTGGCCTTGTTGTTTTATGATGTTTTGGTTAGTTTTTGTGTTTTTGTGTTTTGTAGGTCAATAAGAGAGGAATGGCAAATTTCATGAGGAAATGCTTGGAAATTCGAAAGTCCTGGAAAGTCGATCAATCGAACTCATAAATCGATCGATCTAATTTTGCCCGAAGTCGATCAATCAAATATAATTCGATCGATCGAATTTTCCCAAAACTGACTGTTGCAGAAGCGCGCTAGAACGCCCAATCAAGAGCTTCTCCACGACAAAAAGCAGTTCTCCCTCTGATTTTTGCAGCAGAACACACTGGTTTCGTGACCTTGGTTGTCTCTAGCAAGAGAGGAACCCTAGATGGGGTTAGAGGAGTCATTTTACATGGGTTTCTAACCCTAATTTCCTTCTGTAAAGCCATATCCATGCCTCCTTGTTGGAGGGAGTTCTCAGAGCAGTAGCTAGGTTTAATTTCGTGCATTTTGTAGTTTATTTCAGTAGCTCTTTTCTTTAGACATTTGTCTTTGTAAAGCTTTTCTTCCATTTTCATATTTGTTCTTCAAGTTTTTGTGGTGTTCTTAGTCATGGAAGGCTAGAACTCTCAATTAAGGTTGAGGATGAAACCTCTCCACTGATGACACTCACACTCTTGTAGTACTACTTGCACATTTAATGTTATATCATTATGTTGTTCAAGTTCCATTCATTTAATGCTTTATCTTTTGCAATGAATGTAGTTGGTGGTAGAAATAGGACATTTGATGTGTTTCAACTGATGGATACATTGTTTTATCGGTTTGAAAGACGATATCCATTGTGATTTATTCTTTGAATAGATGCAATGGATGATTTGATTTCAAATGGGTACTCTTTGTGATTTATCTTTGAGTTGGATTCATTTAATGGTTCTAAGGTTTATGGTTGAGAAACTTGAATGACACCCTAAGCTTAATGTTCTTTGGGTGTTCAAGTGGAAACCAAGAGTGTGAGTTGTTGGATTTGGTTTGGTGAATTCCCTAGCCTTAGTCCCTTTTACATATTTCATTTCTTCCTCTTTAACTTAGCATTTTTGGTGCATGTTTAACCCTCAAACTCTTGGAACTAAGTTAGAATGAGGTTGATTAAGCAAAACACTAACTTTTGACAATTTCCCTGTGGATTCGACCTCGCACTTGCATAATGCTATATTGCAAACGATTCGTGCACTTGCGAGTACTCTTTAAAACTCACAACATCTCATCTTCCAACATCTTAATTTCTTCAAATTTTATCAACATTTGAAGCTTGGCAGATTTAACAATTTTTTTGCCCTCATATGTTGTTTTCAAAATTTGCCACACTTCTCGAGCAGATTCACAGTTTGAAATTCTTGCGAATTCAGACAATGAAAGAGCTTGACATAGAGTAAGGAGGGCTTTATCATTGAAAAGTCGTGCGCTGGTTTGAGCAGTGAGTTCGTTAGTTGTATCATCTAGTTTAATCCAACCAGATTCTACAATCTTCCAATCATCAATAGATTTTAAAAAGAAGCGCATAGGAGTTTTCTAATAGCCATAATCCGTGCCATCAAATGCAGGAACAGAATTAAAAGTTTGAGACATGATAAAATAAAGAGTCAAGGATTGCACTCAGGAAATTAATCCAATAAGAGTGAACCTGCTCTGATACCAATTGAAAAATAAAAGACTCCTAATTTTAATGTGTGTGTGATCAATTTGTGTAACAAAATATCTAAATGCAAAATTAAAAGAAGACAGATATTCTGTTAACAAAATGGAAACTCAATTAAGAAAGAAACCACTCCGGGACAACCAAATCCAAGAAATCCACTATTTAGAAAACAAAGCTAGTTACAAAACAGTAATACTCACATAACCCGATGCAGTAGTCGTACCTCTAACTCTAACACATACCTATACGTGAACACCTCCCAACTAGGTGTCCTACCTGAAGGGTCTTCAATGGACTCCTTTAGCTTAGAGCTCCTCCCTGAGCTAGATTTCAAACGATCAAATCACACAAAGAAAAATTCTTAGAGCACTAGCAAATCTCACAATTTCTACCTAACACCCTCTCTAACCACAATGAAATTCAATACCGAATTTTGTAAATAATACAAGCCTAGAGACCTCTATTTATAGGCTTTAAAAGACCTATTACAACACTTATTCGGAGTTCTCTGGGTGGCGTCCGGACTTAGATAGTGGACGTCCGAACGGCAAGCAATAACAGACTTCCATAACGCGCTTCACGCGTTTCTTCATTAAACTTTAGTCTCCGCGTCCGAACGTTGTTACCATAGCGTCTGGACGGTTGCAAGCTGACTTCACAAACCGTGTCTACTGAGCTGTTCAGAATCTTCTCGAACACTTATGGGCATCCGGACGTTTCTCTAGGCCGTCTCGACGGCAACTAGGGAACCTACTTTTGCTGAGTTGTAAACTGCGCAGAATCTTCCTGGAATCCAAAAATTGCCTTCTTGATGCTTGTAACATTGATACTTGTCATATTAAGGCCTTTACATAGTTTAGAAAATATGCTCTGAATATTTTGTAAGACTATGAATAATTACAATGTCCCTGTTTCAACAGTACACTAACATGGCAGTGATTTTGTAAACAGAATGTAGCCAATAAAACTAACAACTTTCCTAAATTGTGAATCTTAAACATCTCATTCCAACTAAAGTTGGAATCCTCATGTTTAAGTCTTGTGAAAAATCACAATCGCTTCTTTAGGAAATTATCATAACCTGGAATATTCTTAGAAAATTTAGATCCCAAAAATATTAGGTAAAAGATTTTTGGATCCAAACTTTTAGAGTGTATGGATTAAGATTAGGATTTGGGGAAACCCTAAATAGACCATAGGCTTGCCTCCCCTTAGATTGTGGAACCTTAGGTATTGCAATCCAAGAATGGCGGGCGGCCATCATAACCAAGCGATGTCATAGTCATGGGTAAGACCCATGGATCTCATCCTTTACTCAATCACAAGTAAAAGTCATATCAATCCGTACATGGTGATCAAATCACTATGTATCGAAAAATATTTATGAATGCAGATCATGTTTCAATAATATGAAACTCTTTTCAAATTATTGAAAACATGAATACCATGCACTCATAAATCTAGACAAGATTGATTGCATTCCATGTGTTTTTATCTCAAGAACTTGAAATTTAATTCTAAGAACTTCTAAAAAACATATCCAAGCAACTTGTAACCTTATTTTCTTTTGATCAATAACATGTGATATACTTTATTTAACATATTTCATAATCAAAGAAATTTATTTCCTTGATTATGCATCAACAAGAAAACGTCCAAGTTCTTAACATGTACCAGGAATTCAAAATTCCAGACTTGGTACGCATCAGAAAACATAATGAAACTTGTTGAGAGAAAATTCAGAACACCGTTTCGGCTTTTCCAATGTGTTAACCAACATTTTTACATGTGAAATCAATTGTCACTTCAATTTTTAAACAAACACAATTCATGCTAAAAAAATTGAAATCAAATAGTTGCTGTTGGAATTCAAAAAATTCTAGATTCATTGACGAATGAAGAACAGATCATATCTTTTTTGATTCTAATCGAAACTTGAATTCGTTTGAACCATGGAGTCAATCACAATTTTTCCATGCAGAAAACAACCCCAAAACAATTTTAGGATTTGTTTAAAACATCTTCATAAAATCGAAATTATAGCAGCTGCTGCTAGAATTCAGAAAGTTCCAAATCTATCAACGAATGAAGACCATATCATATCTCTTTCGATTCTCATCGAAACTTGAATCCGTTCAAACCATTGCATCAATCAAGATTTTTACATGCAGGAAACAATCCCAAAACAATTTTAAGACTTGTTTAAAATATCCTCAAAAATTCGTAATTACATTAGCCCTTGCTGTAAAATTATAGCAACACAGTTTGGTACAATATAAGTAATGAAAAAAATACTAAACTTGCTCCTACTGATGAAAACGTTCCAAAATAGATCCATACATGTTAGAAAACATGTTTTAGGATCGAGAACAATGAATCAAAAATCCTTAGAGCAGTGAATTGGTAAATAATATTTCACTATGGTCCTCTATTTATAGACTTTGATTTACACTTATGATAGGGTTAGGAGATAAGATAAAGCTGTAGCATAGATAAGATAAGAGTCATAGGAACAATTGAATTCCTCCTCCTACTATCTAGGGTGCACGACCAAGGTATTATAGGAATATTTCGACAAAATGTGTCTTTTTGGCACTATTTGATAGTTTGGATGGCCATAGTGCTAGTGTTGGTAGATCAGTGAACTACTTTAAAAACGGTTGGTAGTTTGAGGGGCTTTTATGTAGTTTTTCCTATATATATATATATTGGCAACTTTATGACCCAAATTAGAGCTTGGATTTAAGAAAATTTTCGCCGTTTTTGAAAATTCTCAAATAATAGAATTGATTTAAGTCGAAGTCATTATTAATTACTACACAAATCTGGGTGAAAAGGCTGGATCCGAATTCCTGTTATTCCATACCCAATGCAGAGGAAAAGAGGTAATAACATTGGGTATGTGAGAGGGATAACAATCTTCTGTTATTAGAGATGTTCGATAATACAGAAATTCAGATAATTTAAGAGAGTTGCAGGGTCAACCTGTTTGGAGCGGCATAGAATATGTAGTGCCCAAGATTTAAAGACATAAAATATAATGCCTGAAATTAGAATTTAAGACCTAATAATAATAAGGCAAAAGAATATATATGAACATTTATGAGAATAAATATTCATTGATATTTGACCTTACTAAATGAATATTTATAGGATTAAATATTCATTAATATTTGAGACACGTTTATAGTTTTAATTGACTAAATTAGATTATGGGACCTTAACTTATAAATCGAAAAATAGATAACCCACATGTCGTGAGGGCGATCGATCCCTATAAATGGGAGATCGATCAACCTAACGATCGACCCCCACAAGCCGACGCTCGATCGACACAGCGTTTGATTGCCAGTTCCTGTCGATCGATCGACATAGTTCTGCAGAGCGCAGGTTTCACCGAACAGATGTCTGATTTTATCAAAGTCATGATTACTTCATGACTCATCGCAACACCTCACTACACACTCAACTTGCTGCCTACGTTTGATTCCTAGTCGTTGGATCAATTTTGATCCAACTGATCTCAACCATCCGTTTGTATATAAAAGGAGAGCAGCCCCCCCCCCCCCAATTCACGCACATCTCTTCCTTCTTCCTTATTCTCTCTGTTTCTCATTTCTCTGCATCTCTTGTTCTCAATCTTTTACAGCCAAACAAGAAGAAAGCTTCCTTTGAGTGTGTTACCCAGTAGCTAAACAAAAAACAAGCTCCCATTCTCTCATTCACTTCTCTCGGTCTGCACTTTCCAGAGAAGAAGAAACCCTTCTCTTCTCCTAACTCTCTCTTTTCTCTCTTATTTCTCTGATGATCTCCCTGTCCTCTCTTGGTTGCAGCAGGAAAAGGATTCTCTCCATCTCTTCTTTGTTTTTATCTAAACAGCAGCCCAAACTTTTTATGAAGCTCTCGGCTGGCCCCTGTTTTTAAAGAAAATAAAACTCTGCCTCTCTCTCTCAAATAGTAAGTCTCTCTCTCAGACTCTCTGTTGCTCTCCTTGTGTGTGTGGGAGTCGGCTGCACCTATAACAGAAAAGAAAGATAAAAGAAGAAGAAGTCTCACCTCTGTCTCCCTCTTGGTCGATTGGAAAACAACAAATAGCAAGTTCTCTCTCTCGACCAAACCTAGTTCTTAGACTTAGAGTACCTTTTAATATCTCAAAATATCATTTTCAGATATTTGGTAAGTTTCTTATTTAGCTTTGGTTATTTGTTTTATCATTAAAAGTTATTAAGTATTCTAATGTTTTAATGTGGTGTTTAAACAGGATTTTTAAAGTGGCGTATTAAATTTATAAAACACAACGTTATAATAGCCGAGTAAAAAATGATGTTTTACAAAAGCGTTGTTACACCGCCCAAATATTTTAATATATTTTTAGGCATTTGATATATTAATGCCATTATTTTGCACAATTTTATGAAAGAATAAAATAAGAATTATTTTATAACTATGTCGTTATGCTGCTTGCATGTTTTAAAAATACTACGGCTATTAATTATATTAATAGAATTTTTATGCATATTTTTATTAAAAAAAAATGATATTATACTTTTAGCATATTAATGCTATTATAATGTTTGTTTTGGTTTATAAGTATTTAAGGCATTAATAAATGCCGTAATAATGTCCGCATAAAATATGTGGTAATAAAATATAATCGACTTATTTTATACGTTGTTATAATGCCCAAAAGACATCGAGAGGTTATATTTAGTTATTTAAAAATTAGAAACGATAATAGAAAATTATGTTTAGAAGTCAGTTGTGGTAAAAGAGTTTAAATAGGTTATAGTAAATTATGCTGATTCATTGTTGCATGTATATAACTGTCCAGTCATCATTTCTGCGGATCTCTCTTTGAAGCAGAAAACTGTAAGTATTTCTAAAATACTTACCGAGAATGATATTACGTTCCATAATAGGGTAATTTATGGTTTATTTAATTATATGCATATTTATTTAAAGGTATGCAAGTAATACTGATTTCTATAAAGTTGCAATCTCTACTTTATTTAATTGTATGCGATTTGTTTGGGACTTTGCATATTTTACTGTCATGAGTTATGAGCTTGCTAATAAATTGACTTTGCATATTTTACTGTTGTGAGTTATGAGCCTGCTAATAAGTAAAACACAGGGTTTAAGTCCCAAGACATCAATAATCAATAATTAGCATCCCAAGGCAAAGACCGAAGGTTTAAGTCCCAAGGCACTATTCAATCAACTAGACCGAGAGTTAACATCCCAAAGCAAAGACTGAAAGTTTAAGTCCTAAGGCACTAATCAATCAGCTAGACCGAGGGTTAACGTCCCAAGGAAAAGACCGACGGTTTAAGTCCTCCAAGGCTCAGCAAAACCAAAGGTGTCCTAAGGTACCAATCACCAATAAAGTAAGATCGGAGATGGTTAAAGACCCACAACACTAATATAAATGATAAGACTGTATTATGAGTTAAATTCTCACGACATCTATAAATGATAAGACCGTATTATGAGTTAGAGTCTCACGACATCTATAAATAAGACTATGTATATGAATTTGTCATTACATCATATTGTTGCATTGTGTATTGTTAAATAAATCAATATTTCACTCTATTATTGAAGGCAGTTGACTCACGTGATTACAGTATGGGATTGTGGTGTCACATGTATGTTTATAAACAAGAGAAATGTCAGGACTATTAGGATCTTTACGCCGAATCTGTTATTTATGAATGAGATTTTTAAGTATTTCTTTAATATGTAATATTTATATGTTGGTTCTTACTATGTTAAAACAATAGTTATGTATTATTAGTGTCACATGTGGCACATATGTTAATGTTTTGTGTGTATTTATTATGTGAGAACGTCATATTATATTATTTATATGTTGAGGTAATTCAATCAGCTCTGATGTGTTATATTCCTAAGTTTTTGAGAGAAAAAAATCTATTCCGCTGCCAAATTTCAATTCTGATGATGTCGAAATGTCACGTGGAAATCGAAAATTTTCACTGACGCCTTTTTGTAAAAAGCGAGGCATTACAGAATACAAGACTCGCTTGTCCGGAACAATTATGGTTGTTTAAATTATAGACAGGTTTTACAGTGAATCTCCCAAGGGCACAATTATGTCATACCATATTTATAATTGACAATTTTTGTAGGTGAATGACTATTCACAGGATTAATAAATCTATCAGACATTGAATTATATATACATTTTTTTAAAAAGAAAAAAAGAAAAAGAAAAAGGAAAACCCCGTAGAATCATATATCTTTTACTAGATCTAGAGTCATATATATTTAAATCTCAAAGATATAAAAATTAAAGGTATAACTACACTTTTTGATGTTTCTTCACTTTCGTAATCATATTCTCAAAGGGTAAAAATTTGCAATGTCATAGTTTCAACGACGTTAGTTTTTTTTTTTTGGGAGGGGGGGAGGGTTAATTTTAAATTTGTATTTTTATAATTATAGGGTATAACACACATTTCATCTGTTTACCGTTTGATTTAACGTTAAACCCTAATGGCAAGGATGACATTGCAAACTTCTAAAACATGGAACCAAACACTGCAACTTTTTAAACTTTGAGTGTATAATTGCAAAAGTGTCGAAACATCTAAGAGTAAGTAAAGTTATCCCCACAGTGTAAAGACGACAGTAAAGTACTCTTTGCCTAAACTCTTGGTATCTTTCTCTATTTTCGTCTAGTGTAGAGGAAGGAGTGGCCAGCCTCTCCTCCCTCAATCCTCTTTCGGTTTGCTTCTAGGTTTAGGTCTAGGGGTCCCTCTTCTTTTATTTGGTCTTTTCGTTTTGGGCTTCTCTGTTTTTGGGAGTAGATCTGCAGTGGTTGGGTGTTCTTCAGCGAACTCGCGCCCCGCCAGAGGCCTCACTGACCTGTTCTGGTCTTTTCCGTCGACGCCAATTCTGTGGATGGCTGTCGTGCCGATGTACGTGGCTTTTTGGGTCTTTTTCTTGGGTTGTAGATCTACGGTGTATAGGACCTCCTCTCTGTGCACGTGCCTCACCGGGGCACTCTCCGTCATGGCCTGTCTCTTCCCCACTGTCAGAGCAGCAGTAGGTGGCCGCCACGCGTCGTTCTCGTGTGTGTGGCCGAGAGAGTTTCTAAAGCTTGGGAATTAGATCTAAGGTATTTAGGGCATTTTCTCCACGCACACGCCTCACTAGCACCACTGCATTTATTTTTATTTTTTTTATTTTTTTTCATGTAGCTCGGGCTTTTTCTTTGTAATTTAGGTTTGCTTTGTAACTCGGGGTTTGGGTGTTTCTCGTGGGTTTTGGTTTTTTTAGTTTTTTCTTTTTCTTTTTCTTTTATGTAGCTTGGCCTTTTTCTTTGTAATTTGGGTTTGCTTTGTAACTCAGGGTTTGGGTGTTTCTCGTGGGTGTTGGGTTTGTGAGTTTTTTTTGTTAGTTGTTCGGGTTGTTGTTTGGGTTTTCGGGGCAAATTTAGGTGCTTGATAGAGGCTTTTATTGTTTTTGGGGGGCTTCTATTGTATCTTGGGTGTTTGATGATGTTTGTTAGGGGCTTCTAATGTATTTTGGATTTCAAGTGGGTTTTAGGTGTCCTGGGTTTGTAGATCCTGGTGGGTTTTCTTGGGTTTTTTATGTGGGTTAGCTGAGTTGTTTCTGTGTATAGTTCCTCTGTACTTAGGAGCGTCTTACGCTTTTTTTAATAAAATTTTTTACTTATAAAAAAAAAAAAAAAAAGAAGTAAAGTTGTCCAAAATATTTGTAGTTAAGAACTCCCTGTAAAAAATGATCCAACACAAGAAATGAAAAAAAAAATTAAAATTAAAATAAAACGAAGTTTGTTCATAAAAGAACTTCTTTCCAGAAGTTGCAGTTGTAGATAATAGATAATGACACAGTGGATTGTGCAATGAATAATATGCACAGGCGAGACTTTTATTTAATTAAGCAAAAACCATTAAGGTAAGGTGAGACATGAACCTTGCTTACTCATTTGCTGATGGAAAATAGCAATGACTCGTAATCAAGTTCCAAAAACTTTGAGCCTTAAAGAGAACTATATAGTAAAAATGTACAACCTTGTGAGCACACAAGCAGATCATATATAGTCACAACAACATCAATGAAGAAAAAATATATCATACTGTCTCAAAAAGAAACTAATTATATCATACTGCATATAATAATCACATATTAAGACCATCACAGATAAAGTAAAAAGTTTCATAAATTAAACAATCATTACTTGAACAGAATTTGAATGATCATACCTTCAAAAACTCCAAACTTTTCGGCTGTGGAAGGGGGGGTACCATGCTGAACAAAAAACAAACTATTATGAATCACGGAAACAACTTTAGACAAAATGAATCTCCTTTGCTCATTCAAGTTAATAATGTTACAAAAAAAAAATCAGGTATGCATTAAAAAATTCTAGGAAGCATAGGAAATGAGTCATGCCATCCACTTCTTCAGTTTTATTAACACGCACCAACCATAACAACCAATTCCACCCCGCCAGGTACCTAAACCTACAAGGCTGGGAAAAAAAAAAAGGAGGATTTCATGGAGGGAGGGTGGTTGTCAATATCAATCGAGCCTATTGTTTTACAACAGCTGTCCCAATGAAGATATGAGGTAAACAAATTGTGCCAAAATCATACGTTATTGTCTGTAAATCCTCTGCCGTAGCCAATAATTATCCACGGGATATAAATTCCATTTCCCGTGAGTTCCTGTGACCATGCAGAAGGGCCTTTGTAGTCCGGTAAAGATAGACATCCAAATCATATCCAAAAGACTTCATTTTACTTGCAAGATCCAGGACATGCTCCTTCTTATCTTGGGAACGAAGTACAGACTTAAGAAGCCGGTTGCAAATCCGTGGCATCAACATGAAACCGTTCTCTATAGTATACAGGAACACATTTATCGCCAGGTCCAGATTCCCTTCTCCGCAGAGACAGTGAATCAACTTAGCACAACTTGGGGGAGTGACAATTATCTTGCAATCCTGAAGAACAGAAAATATCGCCAAAGCTTCGTCTACTCTTCTTGCCTGACAAAACCCAATCAGCAAAATGGTATACGGCCCTCGATCAAAATCTTTCAGTTTAAAATCCATTTCAAGTATGCCTCGGATCGCCTTTTCCACCTCTCCTTTCTCAAAATGTTCCTCTACTACTTTGATGGCTTCCTCTTCCCTGCCCGGAAGGCTCCTCATATACTTTAACCAAAGACTAACAGCTAATGAAACCTTTCTTTTCCTGCATGACCAGGTCATAAGTGATTTATAAACTGAAAAGCTAGGTGTAATCCCATTCTTCTGCATTTGATCGAAGAGCCGAAATGCATCCTCTTCTCTGGCAACCCTATAAAGCGCATCTATAAGTGTTCCATATGTAATGCAATCTGGAGAGAGTCCTTTTAGTTGCAGGTCCTTGAAGAGTTTGAAAGCACCATTAATGTTCCTAGCCTTGCAAAAACCGTTGATCAGAATGTTGTAAGTTATGATATCGGGCACAACCCCATTATCAGCAAGCTGCGTGAGAAGTTTGTAGGCTTTGAGAATTAATCCCGACTCACACAATTGCTCCACCATTGTTTGGAGGCTAACCCTATCAAGAACCCGGTTGGCACCTTGAGAAAGCCGAAGAAATAAGGAAGGATTTCTCCCTATCTCCATCTTGTAAAACAAAATATGAGCTTCCTCAAGCTGACCAGCCTTACAAAGTCCATCAATAAGAGCATTGAAGGTCACAACAGAAGGAACACACCCAAGCTTCTCCATATCATTGAATATCTGTTGTGCCTCCTGGACCAGCCCATTCCTACACATTCCACAAATGAGAAGAGTATAAGTGCTGGCATTAGGGAAGCAATCTTGCTTTGAAATCTCAAGTTGGAGAGACAGAGCCTTATCCAAAAGGCCGATATCACATAACCCTTTAATCACAGCATTATAACAAGAAGTATCCGGAGCCAAATCCCTCTGAGTCATCTCACCTAACAATTTCAATGCATCCTGAACCCTACCCGCATTTGATAACCCCAGAATCATTATAGTGTACAGAACAACATCCGGCTTGATGTCCTGCTTAAGCATTTTTCTGAACCACGCACGTGCTTCATTATATCTTTTAGCTCTAAACAAGCCATCAATCAAACAACTGTACCCAACGAGTCCAAGAACAAAACCATCCCTCTCAAAGGTTCGCAAAAGCGCATAAGCTTCATCAAGCCTACCCCATTTACAGAACCCATTAAGCAACGCACTGCAAGTAATCGCATCAGGACACCGTCCACTCCCTTTCATCGTATTGAACAATCTATGCGCCTCATCGAGCCTCTTCGCCTGGCACAAACCCGAAACAATAATAGTACAAGTTATCTCGTTTGGTGATATGCCCCTCTGGATTATTTCATCAAACAACTTGAGTGCATCCTGAGTCTTGCCAGTTTTGTAAAACCCGTTAATCAAGATGTTATAGGTAGCTAAATCCGGACTACAATTAGACCTCAACATTTGATTATATACCGCTAACGCTAACAAAAAGACCTCCTTTTGCACCATAACATGTAATATACAGTTGTAAGTAAACACATCAGGCTTACAATCGAAATCCTTCATTGTAGAGAAGGCTTCCACGGCCTTTTCAGCCATACCCATCTTGACATATCCTGCAATTAACACTCTAAAAGCATTGGAAGTAATCGGAATTTGAAAGTTTTTGAGGTCTCGGAGAGTTTCCCAGTACAAGTCAAAGCCATGTTTGTCCTTAACGAGCATGTCAACAATGAGGCTATCAGAGGCCCGGCTGCGGAGCAGTTCTGTTCGCGTTGACCAGATGAAGAATCGGAACCCCAGTTTCGGGTTCGGCACTTGTTGGATAATGGAGGTGACGATTTTGGATGAGAGATGGGGGAGTAGGTATTCCAAAGCGTCTTCCATTGGACTGGAGTTATGGAGAGTGGACAAGATTAGATTGCAGGTAACAGTTTTGCGACGGTAGAAGCATGGTCGTTCGGGAGAGGAGGCGGGTCGGAGGAACAGAGTTGAGAGTTTCATCGCCTTATCGAAGTGGCGGCACTGGCAGAGCTCTCACTGTCATTGTTTGCATTGCGGTTGACGTTGGATTGGCTTGGATCGGATTGGATTCAGGGTTTTGGATGGGTTTTGCGGCACTGCCAGAGCTCTGGAGTGAAATTCTCTAGTCTCTGAGATGTTGGAGAGAAGCAGAAGGGAAATTCTACTCTGCCTTCTGTTTATTTTTTTGTTGGTTGCAAATACAGTGAATATTCGTTCTTTTTGATATAATGAAAACGAATCAATATGCTGCTACAGGTCTCTGATGATGTTTCTTTTCTGTGGCATGTAAGATTAATTATCTTTATGAAAAATATTCTTTAGAAACTTTCTTTTTTTATCAAAAAAAAAGGGAAATACTTTTTAGAAAGTCTCCAAGTTTTTTTTTTTTTTTTTTTTTTACCAAAAATATACTACATTTCTATTTTTTTAAAATAATACTCATTTTATAAATGTTATCTGTTTCTTGTTATGAACGAAAATGTTTATGAAAAAATAAATAAAAAACAAAAACAAATTTCACAAAACCCCCATGAACTTTCACGCGATTTGAACTAACCCCCTATAATTCAAAAATTCTTAATTTAAACCATGGAACTTCTAATTTGTTGCAATGTTCCCCTCCGTAAGGGTTTGGAGTTAAATCCTAACAGAAGTCGTCGAAATTACCAAAATATCTCTAATTTTTTTAAAAAAAAAATTGGTTGAGACCCACGGCCAAGTTATGGCCAAGCATGGTCGTGGGTCAAGAAAACCCATGGCCTTGCTTAGCGGTGGGTCAAGTAAACCCACGCCCAAGCTTGGTGGTGGGTCTCAGTCCATAGTAAGGTGGGATAGAAACCCATGGCCAAGCTTGTAATGCCCTAAATATTATATAGGGTTAGTTGAGCTTTAGAATGGCTAATGGGTTTGATAAGGTTCGTTATGAATTGTTGAAAGAAAGAATTTTGACTTTTATTCTTGGTCAAACTTTTGAAGTGGGATAGCCGAATATTTGAGTATTTGTCATATGCTACAGTCGATCATATATCAGAAAGTACAACCCACGCGTCTGGTATGTATGTCAGATCGTAAACCGAGTGTTTGATTCGTACATGGAACGTTCAAGGAAACCCTAATAGTACACCGAATATTCGTTAAAGCATACTGAACGTTCGATGATAAACTGTACTAAAAACTAACACCTCAGCCTTATCCACTATACTCTAAGGCCTATAAACGCCCCTCCCACGACCCTTTAAGCTCAATTCAGTTTTCTCTATTTCCCAAAGCCTTAAAGTGAGAGAGAGATTTGGAGAAAGAGAATGAGCAGTTCTTATTCTTCAAATGAGGTAACATTCCTAACCCAACTCGTTTTTTAAGTTGTTGTTATGTTGTTTAGTTAGTTTTCATGCCCTAGCTTATGGTTTTGCATCTCTAGTCGATTTTCGGTTTTAATACTATATTAGAGTTGGATTAGTAATTTAACGAGGTTTGACGTACCAAGTTCTGCAATGAGGTATTATTTGGGCTTAAGACTCTGTTAGAGATCTATTAAGACCTTAGGACTTGCCTAGAAGTGGTTTGGTTATTTTTCGGTTCCAAAATTGGTTCCTCCCCGACCGAACATTTGGTGTCATGGCCAAATGTTCGACCCTCTTAGTCCAAACGTTCGACGGCCAAGCGGAAGGCCTATTTTGAGCGTGATGAGTGCCAAATATTGTATATTTGGACCCCTTGATTTACATTAGTTAGACCTTTAGCCTTGTTATTTTCTGATGCTTTGGTTAGTTTTTGTGTTTTTATGTTTTGTAGGTCAATAAGTGAGGAATGGCAAAATTCATGTGGAATTGCTTGGATAATTCGAAAGTTCTGAAGAACTCGATCGATCGAATTTCGCCCGAAGTCGATCGATCGAAATTTCCCAAAACTTACTGTTGCAGAAGCGCGCCAGAACACCCAATTAGGAGCTTTTCCATGACAAAAAGCAGTTCTCCCTCTGATTTTCGCAGCAGAACACGCTAGTTTCGTGACCTTGGTTGTCTCTAGCAAGAGAGGAACCCTAGAGGGGGCTAAAGGAGTCATTTTACATGTGTTTCTAGCCCTAATTTCCTTCTATAAAAGCCATAGTCATGCCTCCTTGTTGGAGAGTTCAGAGAACAGTAGATATGTTTAATTTCGTGCATTTTGTAGTGT